>CM040625.1:28505820-28724922 GCA_022817965.1 Solanum lycopersicoides
TAGCCAACTCATTTGGAAATTCAACTCATAGCAACACTCCGAATCCTCAGTCAAAATTTTCATACGACCCGCGACAGGTAACGGGTAACTAAGTGAATCCTTCTTACAAAGCCTCATACACCCCGTTTTCCGTGGTGGAAATTTTCAAATAGACCCAACAAAAAACACCCAACAAAAGATATCAGTACTTGAAAACTCAAGTCGCCAGTTTTTTCTATTATCTGCAGTCAGGATTTTGTTGACTTTGAGCGGCCCTATTAAGAGTCATGATCTACGTACGACTACAGGAACGCTCAGAGATGGGGCAGTATGAAGAGGCCGCACTTATAAGGACAAATAAAACAAAATCAGGACCAAGCTAAGAGCAAAACTCAACCCAATCTCATACCACCCAACCGCGGGATCACACTCCTACCCGATTAAAGTGACTCAAAAGTTGCCACAGAGTAGTAAGATGATAGCCCATACTGTCTGTAGGAGAATTCATACTCAAGGTAGTGGTTCAGTGCCCCAATTACCTTAGAAAGTCGATTAAGAACGCGAAGCCGCTCTAACACTGATATTCATATGGGTATTGATAGTGCGTTCCCCTTGAAATCATCATATCCTGAATGACCCAAACGTAACGGCGGAAGGAGGCCTACTAAAAGTTTCGACCTCATCTACGCAAAATCGCTCCACTTTTTAAAGCTTGAATCCAGAAAATGGTGAGTAATTAAAGTAACCTCTATCCAAATTCTGGACAAAGGGCTTCTATGCAAGTCTCCAACATAATTTCCTAATTGATGTAATATAGTACAATTTTGGCACTATCTTTGGCCGCCGAATAGCTGACTTTACGGGAAAGAGAAGGTAAGTGAGGACTGTGGTCAACCTATCAACAATTAACCCAATATCGAGTCATTGTTGCCCTCGGGTAAGAGGCAGCCCAACTAAATGAATCCATGTTAATATACCTCCCTACTTCCATGGTATGGAAATGTCATTACCTTTAATGCAGTCAAGCCACCGGCCTTTGGATGTCTCTACGTATCTTGTTCGGCCAGATTCGGTACAACCATAGTGCCCAGAAACACCCATCGCTATGTCCCATTCATACCAGGTCAACAATATTATTCTTGTAAGTCGTGTAATATCTTGTAAGGCACAAACCGCAAGTGAAATTGGAAATATCGAGAGCCAAAAAAAACGAGCATACTTCAACATGATCATTCCCTCAACCCACCTCCACACTCCGTACACACAATTCTTCCTGTTGCCTAAGCACCCCCATCTCCCCTTAGAAAGGAAGACTCATATCCATGATTACTAAGGACATTTCACTTAGTAACTCCATCATAGCTGATCAAGAGTGATTTTATGTGGATATAAGTTTCACGCCAACACTGAGAAGACTCAGAATTATCAATGTAAAAAGAGTCTTTTTCGGAATATAACTTTGTCAAATCCCGAAACCATGACGACTCACCGTTTTTAGAGAATATCTAATGCCGACACCACCCAACCCGTCCAACCTATCCGAATGCCTTCTCCTTTACCATCTGTCTCTTCACATGCGTAATCAACAGCGTCCACTACCTACGTCATGGTGCATACTCGACTCATAAGCATCCCCGCCACATTACTTTTGACGGGATGGTAAGAGAAAAAACTCATATCAAATCCTTGTAGAATCGTAAAACTTACCATGCTTCTTCCATAGATTCAAGACTTTTTTGCGTGAATACATATTCTAGACACTGTATGCACCAAGAACACGTCAACATTGCTCACACCCAAGACACAGTAGCCCGCTAGAAAAGAATAACAGGGTGCAATCTTGGATTTGGACGACCAGCACCGAGCGTCGTCGAAACCTAGAGTTCTAAGAAAGTCTCATTCATATCAGTTATCGCATATAACATATATGAAAAGTAGTGAACGGAACGTAAATGAGAGTTTATCACAGTAAAGACAATAAAATAAAATTTTAAAACTAACTATCAGGTAATCCGAAATCTAGATCTCGAACTAATCAAATCAACTTAACAACACAGAGTACTTTTAATACGAAAAATAGAACTAAACAAGTCTTATTACAATATTTCATAAAAAGAAACGGATAAAACGACACAGTATGCCCTCGAAACAATAGAGGGAACATACATGAACATCTTCTACAACGAAACGATTCTTCAAATGCCCAAGTAATTCTTCTCCAAGCTCCGCTTACCTTACCAACCGGCCACAAATGAGATCCAAATAAGCAAATGTGAGAGTTAGGTACAACACAACATGCTAACAACTAAGTAAATGAGCAAATATGCCCCATAAAAAATCATGAAAACAAGAACTTTATTGGAAATATGGCATCTTTGACAATTTAGCAAAAATAACATAAGTATTAACATGAAGAACATCAATTATTAATTAAACAACATAGAATAACATATAAACACAGAGAAGAATAAGCATCAATAAAGAATTCACTATTACAAACAGTGAGCGCAAATATAATATCATTGTGAACACGTGGAATTCAAAGAATTCACTAGTATGAACAGTTGACTCACCTTCATCCGTCTCACCTAAAGTAATACTAAATCGGCGTTTAGCATGTATAAAATCGCCTGCAACTATGAAAGTATGAACAGGGCCGGTAAAGAATTTCAGCTTAAAGTCACAACAAAGAAAAAAGGAGAGAATCCGGCCCATATCACACCCTTCTGTTAATGATGCACTAAAACGACCATCTTAAGGACTACCTACGATGAGTCACATACACACTTTAGAAAACACCACTTAACCATCTTGATAAGATCCCACACCAAAGGTATTCTATAGTCACTATGAAGTAAATGGTGGACGCGACCGCCCATACAATCCCTTTACACACACACACAAGACATCCATAAGACCTACCAGTTAAATAGAACAATTGCTCACTAACCCACCATCCTTAAATAATAGAAGACTTTCTTTCCAAACCATACAAAAGACCAACTTAAGTAATTCAAAAGAATTGTCCCATAGTGCGCAATGACCTCTCCAAATTACCAAAAGTCCTTAAGACGTTCCTAAGTAGTTAGATCATGTCGAACAAATTAACGCAACTGTCAACCAGAACTGAGGTCATGCCTCAGAGACTTCCAAAGATAAGACATATGAAGAAGACCATCCTTTTCATGTCCTCCTTCATACTTTAGCCTAATAGGAATGCTTAAGTCACATTAAATTTCAGGTACTCAATCCATTTACTAGGTTACACATAGTTCATTAATCATTAGTTCATTAAGCACTCATAGCATCAATAGATCAGCGCACATAACATCATCACATAAACACTCAGCAACTTAATGGATACGATAATGGTCTTGTGAGGGACAAAGGACATGGAAAATCCCAGCATACAACGCTTAAGATCTATGTAGCATTGTCTAGATGAGCGTTCCTAAAACGCTAAAACTATAAGTTATATCATAAAGACTATACAGTCACAGATCAGAGAATAGAATAACCGACAGTAACCATGGTAGCAGACATGGAATCATAGGTTCTACTCCATCTCACTTCGATGTAGGTTTGTTCAACTTGCCAATTGTAGAATTGGACACATCCCATAGTAGCACCACTGGTTATAGAGAGATAATTTCATAGATATTCCTTGGATAGGTAGATAAGAAGGACTGAGATATGAAACCACTTTGGGAGGCAGCATCATTAAAGAAGTAATCTCCGAGTACTGAGCAGTGTTCAATATATTGTCTCCTTTTTTTCCTATGGGGCATATTAATGGACGTTTTATGTTCTCTGTATAATGTACAATACTCATGTAAACTAAGAATCTATGTATTAGGTTCCTCCACTCTGTGTCGTAAAGTTGCATGTGTATCTGTAGCAAATACCTGTCAGTATTGTCTATCTATTATGTAACAGGAGGTTGTTAAGACTATATGTGTCTATGTTTTCAGATGAAGATAAAGTTTTAAATTCGCAGCAGAACTTTTTATATGTATATCGTATGAAGCCAATTAAGTAGATAGATAGCTCAGATGAGGTACATTTGTACTTGCTATCAATCGAAGGAGTTCTCTGGACAATATAAGTAACGGGGGTATTCCCCTTAGAATTCTCACGAGTATCCACAGAAAAACGGACCATAACCAATTTCACGATAGTCACCAGACCTACCAAGAGCAGGTCGCAGTTCCAAGAGATCATTCACGAGCCGACCGCTATCCAATTCCTTCAAGAGAGTTTAGCAGCGTATCGAAGGGATCATATGCGTTGTGAACCCAAAAAAGTTAGCGAGACTCTAAAATGGACAACGCTGTCTACAGACCTATAATTGTCTAGAGTGAATATTCCGTAATAATCCGTAGGTAGTGCTCTTTGTCTACTAGATGATCCAAAAAGAATGAGATAAGCTGGACTCGCCTTTTTTTCCGTGAACCAGTAGCCCGATATGGTAGAAGGCCAAGTAGACTGCCGCTTAACCGCCCTATGCATGTCACTCTAGGAATAAATAATATGATCCACACTTTCATATGCATAACGACTTCGAAGACATGTAAGGATATAGGACACCCAAATGTACGGTAGTTCAGGAAGTCATAAAGCATATAATCTTGAAAAGGAAGCCTAGGCAAGAACAGTATATTCTATAATAAGAAACCAGTCGACAACAGTTAGTTGCATTAGTTAAAGATGCTCCAGAAAGAGCACCCTAGGATCATAAACAGTTGTCTACTTCTCTAATAGTGTCAAATACAAATAGGTCTCGATTCTTCCTATAGAATCATAATTCAGATGAAGCTAAGTAAGTTTATAACGAGTATACTGAAATATCAAAATAAATCGTACTGACTAAGAATAAATTTGAACCAGGATGTCAGATTATATTAGTGTGGGCTGCGATTATATTGTCAAACAAGGGACAGGTCCTCGCTACTAGGCCTTAGATTTCGACTGAGTCGATGGGAGACAGGTAATGACGCGACAACTAAAAATGTCCAAAACTATGAAGAGGTTGTATCCAACGAATTTTGACCTTTCCTAGAGTAAGATGGGTGACAAGGTAAGTTAAATTAGTTTCAAAGGATGATGTAGGCCTAAATGTGCGGAATTTCTAAATCAATTGACTTTATTTCGACTGAATAGCAGCAATTCAAAAGGGATCATGCTTGGAAACTTTGCATTGAGGAAATGTGTAATGATAATTCAAACAAATGGATATGCTTTACCTTTTCTTGAACAAGGATAGGTTTAGGATGTATTGGGTTAAGCATAGGGTTATAAAATTTATGATAATTGATTGTCGTGATGTTGCGAGGCATATAGAAGACATGAAATTTCAGAGAATATTCTAGTTTGAAATAACTTCAGAGCGATGTTAAATGTATCGAATGATTTATTCCAATACTGCATAAGGTCCTAAAGAGCCATTGATGTAGGTGAAACATTTATACATTGATATTAATATGAACACTATAGCAAGTTGATTGATGTAGTGTTCCACCGACCGTTCACGATTATATTATCTTCGCCATCATCAACTTAACAATAATACACATATAATCGTATTTGATAAGATCGTAATGCCAATCAAGAAACATTTCACTTCAATAATTGAAAAAAAAGTTCGATAAATAAAATGTTTTATGAACCTGTTATCCACCGTAAAATTATATTTTGAAGTATGACTAGTGTCCTTTGGATTACATTTTAAGATAAGTGTTAAGAAACTGAATGTATATGAGTAATAATGTCGAAATACAGTGCAGTCATCCCTTATTAAGGTGTATACACCATTAGCCAAATCACGTTCTAGAAATCGTAGTCTAAAGTTTATCATTTTTGTGAAGAGTATTATGCAAATGATGCTGTCTGGTAATGGTGAATGAAGTAAAATGTAATCAATCGTAAGCTTGGGTGGTTGGGGTAATGGGGTGTGGTGGTGCAGCGGATAGGTCTCTAGGTGACACTGCGGAGGAAAGGCACGACAAATAGAGTAGAATTATAGATATACCAATGCCATTGGTCGAACTTTCTAAGTTAAATAATGCTTTAATGGTATGTCGAGAGATAAAGGATAGGGGTTAGACACGATTATGACTCAGACAGTCTAATTGCGCACTAAGTGCCATATTTGCAACATACACAAGGCCCGGTTAACCCATGTGTGGCTCGATGAAGGAGGAGGGAACAATTTGCAAAGGCTGGGGGAATAGACCATAGATAAGGCTCAGAGTAGAATCTCGGGGAAGGCTTGGGGCGAATTCAATTAGGTTTAACAGAGTATGATGAATACAATATACATATCAATGGGAACACAAGTGCGTGGGAGTATATCATTAGAAAGGCACCCATATAGGAGAAGCATAGCACAAAAAGCTCATCAACGATAAGAATTAATAATCAAATAACCCAATAGAGTTAGTCCAACAAGATAGGGATTCATACAAATTCAGAACGTATGTGATTCAATATCGGGTGAGGAGATTATAAGTTAGATAATATTGAGTATCAATCTAGATAACGTAGAATTGGAATCAATTAGATCGAAAATTCAGTTGATGATGTAGTGATGAGGTAATGTATATTATTTAAGGTGCCATAAGGAAAACCATAAGCGATTGCGGTAGAATATTAGTCCGATTTTAGTGTGCATAATAAGACAAATCCTATTCAGACAACGCTTATGAGACGGCCAAAATCCCTTAAACATCTGGAATCATGGCAACAAAAGAACATACACAATTGAAGCTACCAAAACTTATTGAGGATGGGATCAGGCACTCATGAAGGCGAGTTGAAGGAACGTTAAGCCAGGCGTTTTCAATGATAGGAGCAAAAAATCCTCATTCAATCACATAGTGAAGAGTATAGTAAATACTTCACTTCTTGATGCATTAAGAAGTTTACTTGCGATTTTGATCCTATGACCAACTCTGGCTTTCAATACAAGGGAAAGGAAGCGTTCTCTTCCTCAAAACCAGACGATTTTCACTGAACCGAAAGTTTCCTAGGAGAAAGATTGTCTCATAACAGTGTCAAGAGGACGTATCCTTTCTGTCAAGTTGCGGGGACATTCAGAGTGGATCTGTTGGGCTGGTGTTCTGAAAAGAAGAAACATTGGATATGGGGTGTGGGATTTTTAGGGAGAGGAATGGAATGTTAGGATTCTAAGTGTATTAAACGGCAACTGATTATATCCTGTAGGTTAGACATACCCAAACAATGACCCTTCAAGTATACACGTGCCAACACTCAGGAACAGTGTATTTATGTCATGGAGGGAAATGGGGATGGAATTTACATAGTTCACCCCTAACTTGCAGAAAACCATCCTGGTGCAGGAAACCTCTGTGTCTGCACGACACATGTCGGGTGACGGACCTGTCAACGGGGTGTGAAAAGGAAACGGTCACAGTCACTGGACCTCCATATCCAGAATCCTATGGACTTAGCAAGGTCCCCCATGCCAAGGGTTCCCCTACACCCTTGGACAATTCCCCACGACGGAACCCTTGTGACGGGGCGTCACAGCCATGACAGGCCGTCACAAGCTCCGTCGCAAAGGCTGTCTGGGACAGTCTGCCAACAGATTTGGGTCCTTTCCTCAAGGACCCTTTGATGGTCCTTGGGGATAATTTCCAGGACTTTTCCAACCTAAACATGACCATATATTGAGTTTAACACCTCTCACATGAATTTCAACCAAAACAAACACATAAAACTCGACGAAACTCGCCTAGACGTACAAGGTCGACTCAAGGCACATCTTTCGAATGCCTTGGACGTTCTTGATCGTTTGAACTCCAAACTTCACGAAACTTTAACCACTGCCTATACATTCTATAATAACTCTATTCAGAACCTTAAAACACCAAGAAACACACATAAACACATAGAACCACATTTTAGACATTTAGGAGACTTAGTCGTCAAACGTCTTAGTCATCCCTTGACGTTTGACTTCCAACACCCCTAATACTTTAGCTACTGCCTATATACCACATATTAAACATATTTAGGAACTTAGAACACTAAGACCAACATGTTAGACTCTAGATCACTTAAGCTATTTTCAAGGTCTCACAATCTCCCCCACTTGGACAACATTCGTCCTCGAATGACACTTGCCACTCTCCGAATACTTCCAAGATTAGAGACTCAACTAGAAGCACATAACCAAGCCATACAACACATATCTATGAAGAAACCATCAATTTCACATAATCAAGAGATTCACATTACAACAAGAAACTAGAAGACAATTCTATAACTCGTTATGCTACAAAACTCACATGCTTCCATCCAATTAACAAAAACTCATTTTATATTCAACATCATACTCATATACATCAGTTCTAAACACATTACAAGAATTTTAGACCAAAGAATCACTTAGTCATTTTCTCAAAAAAATTACAGTGAACAGTTCACAAAGAAACAGTGATTTTAGCAACTTTTCCAAAAATGCAATCTTTAGGCAATTCTTTATATAGACATGATAGAATGCAAGATAACATCATGTAAACACATCATACAACATGCTCAAAGATTCATAAATCACACAATGCAAGAAGTAAATGAAATTCAATTTCAACAAAACTCCTAAACATCATGCACATGCAACAATTCAAGAAACTTGTATCCCATCTACAAACCATACTCCCCCACTTAGAAGGAACTCATATTATCTAAAAGGGAAACAAGAACTTACCAACATCATCATCACCATCCTTCGACTTCTCAATTCTAGTTCGGAGTGCATAGAAACGCCTCTTAGTTGGAGCATCATCCTTTGGAACACTAGGCTCAACTCTCTTGCCCTCCTTCCTAGAAGCAATGTTTGGACAATCTCTCCCTTTGTGCCCATCCTTTCCACAACCAAAGCAACTACCGGTACCCAATAAACACTCACCATAGTGACTCTTGCCACAATTGGCACAAGTAGGCTTTCTATCCTTAGAACCTCCTCCTTTCTCAAACTTCTTCTTAGGAACTCTAGGTCCATCTTGAGTTTGAATCCTCTTTTTGAACCTAGGTTGCTCTTGATCACTAGCAACACTCCTTTTCAAACTTCTAGCCATCCTTCTAAGTTTAGACTCCTCAATAGATTGTGCATACACCATGAGTCTAGATAAGGTCATATTATCATGAAGCATAGCGGTACGACATTCTTCCTTCACCAAATCGGCTACTCCGGAACAAAAGCGACTCATTTCATCTCTTGGATTAGAGACAAGAGAAGGAACATACCTAGACAATGTCGAGAATTTCAAAGAGTACTCCAACTTTGTCACAACCCAAGACCATACCCTAGAAGATAGGGTGCAATCTTGGATTGCGACCGGCGTCGTCGAACTCTCAGAGTTCTAAGACAAGCCTCATTCATATTATTCATCGCATATACATAATAAAAAGTAGTGCGGAATTAAAACTTTTCACTAAAACATAAAATAGTCTTTAAAACTCTTTCATATAGAAATACTAAGTCTCAATCTCATCAACTTACGACACAAGTAGAACTAACATAGTCTTATTACAATATTTCATAAAAGAAACATAAAACGACATATATGCCCTAGAAAAAATGAGGACATACTTGAACTCTTCTACTCGGAGGATTCTTCTAATGCCCAAGTCTTCTTATCCAAGCTCCCTTACCTACCAAGGACTATAGATAGAAAATAAAGCATGGAATTAGTACAACCACATGTACTAAGTATGGCTATATGCATAAAAATCATGAAAACGGACTTTATTGGAAATATGCATCTTTCATTTAGAAATCATAGTTTAAACATAAGAACATCATTTATCAATTAAGAAACACATAAGATAACATTAAACCAAAGATAGCATCTTAAAGAATCACTTTACAGTGAGCTATATTCACTGTACAGTGAATTAATTCACTGTTACAGTGAATCACTTCACCTTCACCCTAAGTCTTCCTAGCATGTAATTCCCTCACTTAAAGTCATCCTAAGATTCACTTAAGTCACACAAAGAGAGACCGCCCATACACCCTCTCTAGATGTGCCTAAACGACCCTTAAGATTACCTACGATGAGTCACATACACACTTAGAAAACAACCTTAACATCTATGTAAGATTCCTCTACCAAAGGTGATTCTAAGTCTCACTTGAGTAAGTGTGGAGCGACCGCCCATACAATCCCTTTCACACACACACAAGAGATCCTATAGACTACCTTAAATAGAATCATTCTCACTAAACACACCATCACTTAAATTAGAAGACATTCTCTTCCAAAGCCTATCAAAAGACCTACTTAAGTAAATCAAGAAGATATTTCCATAGTGCAATGACCTCTCCAAGATTACCTAAATAGTCCTTAAGACTTCCTAAGGTTTAGATCATGTCAACAAGATTAACCAACTTCCCTAACTAGAGTCATCCTCAAGACTTCCAAAGATAAGACATGAAGAGACCATCCTTTCATGTCCTCCTCATACTTTAGCTAAGGAATGCTTAAGTCACTTAGATTAGGTACTCAACCATTTACATAGTTACTAACATAGTTCATTAATTCATTAGTTCATTAAGACTCATACATCATATAAGACACTCACATAAATCATCACATAAGACACTCACATAATGGATCACATAATGGTCTTTGGACAAGACCTAGAAACTCCACATAACACCTTCAAAGTCTATTGTGCAATGTCTAGATAGCGTCCCCTAAACCTCATAAACTTATCTAATGCTAAAAGGTATTCCACATGATGAGAATAGGCAATAACCGACATAGACCATGGTAGCAAGACATGGAATCCGAAGTTCTATCCTACTTCGATGAGGTTGTTCTACTTGCCAATGGTAGAACTTGGACACATCCCATGTAGGCACATGGTTAAGGAATATGAAGAGTGTACGAAGCATTCAATCTCTTTCTTTAACTGAATCCACTTCCCCCTTACTCATACTCACTCTGTGCTAGCCTTAGTTCTCATAGATTAGTTCACATCAAGGTTCACATAAATAGGTCCTTATCTAGTTCACGACCTCCTTTACATTCACCCTACCAAAGCAAGTTCCACTAGGGCATATCTCAATTTAGCGACAATAAGCTCATCGCGACTTTCCTAAGGTATGATATGATGTCGTTCCAGCCAACCATCCCTAAGTCCATCACTCAGAACATGAAGGATACCATTACGGCTAACTACTTCACAATTCATAACCTCGCCACTAAGTACAAGGTTCCACATAACATTGACCTTCTTATCATCAAGGTCTCACTTATATTATTCAATACTCTTAACATACTAAGTCAAATCATCACATAATAACGTTCATATAAGCATCAAGCAAGGGACATAAGTCTACCTAAACAAGACACCACATATTTCACTTTAACATATAGAAGTATTTAGGAATAACATCTTATAACCTAACATCACTTCATATAAGAACACATATACTTTCACATATAGATAGACATTATTATATATCACATAATCATCATATACTTCAAGTAATGCCGACAAGGCCATGATCATCATATTGCATAAAGTAACGCCGACAAGGCCACATCAATTCACATAACACCGCCACCATAAGTGGACCATACAAATCACAACAATATCAAAGTATAATTAATATCAAATTAAAGAAAACGGGGCAGCATACCTTCATCCCCATATCCACACCTCAATTCAATGACAAATCAACCAATTCAACATCACAAGGCCCTTACCCATGGCCATAAACAACAATTCAAAGCAATAACCATAAAACTCAATGAATCTACTTCAATTCAATCTAGGTTTAATAATATAATATCAATTACATATCAATTGAACACAATTCTTATATCATTAGAAAGCCCATAAGAAACTACACAACAATTCATCAACATAAGCTTAATATCAAGTAACCCAATAAGTAGTCAAAACTAGGGTTCATCAATTCACATGGGTTCATAGGTAATTTATGTTGAAATCATCAATACAATATCAATTAGATCATAATTCAATGTTTAGAAATAATTTATGCAATAACCCACGGTAGAAAACCCGAAATAGGACAAATCTCTTTAGAAAGCTTTGAAAACATCTTTGAAAGTTGGCTCCTTGATGAAACGAGTTTCAAGGATCAAAAGCCATACCTTAAGGATGATAATCCTTCACTTTGATGAAGAATTCTCCTTCAAAACGCCACACCAAGCTGTTCCTTCAAGTTGGACTTCAATGGAGTCTTTGGGTTTTCTAGGGGACTTTGGGGTTTTGATTTTTAGAAGAATGAATTATTCTAAGTGTTAAACACTTATATACTCCTTTAAAATACCCAAAAGACCCTTAATAAACCGTCCACACTCTTATTTAGTCATGGGGTGAATTTACAAGTTCACCCCTAACTTGGCAGAAAAATCTGTGCAGGAGACCTCTTGTGACGACCTGTCTGTGACGGACCGTCACGGGTGAAACGGTCCGTCATGGACCTCCATATCCAGCTCCTATGGCTTGCCAAGGGTCCCCCCTACACCCTTGGACAAGTCCCCCACGACGGAACCCTTGTGACGGGGCGTCACAGCCATGACAGGCCGTCACAAGCTCCGTCGCAAAGGCTGTCTGGGACAGTCTGCCAACAGATTTTGGGTCCTTTCCTCAAGGACCGTTTGATGGTCCTTGGGGATAATTTCCAGGACTTTTCCAACCTAAACATGACCATATATGAGTTTAACACCTCTCACATGAATTTCAACCAAAACGAACACATAAAACTCGCCGAAACTCGCCTAGACGTACAAGGTCGACTCAAGGCACATCTTTCGAATGCCTTGGACGTTCTTGATCGTTTGAACTCCAAACTTCACGAAACTTTAACCACTGCATATAAATGTTATAATAACTCTATTCAGAACCTTAAAACACCAAGAAACACACATAAACACATAGAACCACATTTTAGACATTTAGGAGACTTAGTCGTCAAACGTCTTAGTCATCCCTTGATGTTTGACTTCCAACACCCCTAATACTTTAGCTACTGCCTATATACCACATATTAAACATATTTAGGAACTTAGAACACTAAGACCAACATGTTAGACTCTAGATCACTTAAGCTATTTTCAAGGTCTCACAATTGTATAGATAGTGTCTCTAAATCTTTAAAGCAAATACCACGGCCACAAGTTCAAGGTCGTGTGTTGGGTAATTCTTTTCATGAGGTTTAATTTGTCTATAGGCGTATGCTATAACTTTGACATGTTGCATGATCACACATCCTAGACCCACTAGGGAGGCATCACAATAAACCACAAACCCATCGGTACCCTCCGGTAAAGTCAATACCTGAGCGGAGGTGAGTCTATCTTTCAATAATTGGAAGCTCTTCTCACAAGATTCCGACCATTCAAACTTGGACTTCTTTTGGGTTAAGGCTGTTAATAGAGATGCGATAGATTAAAATACCTCAAAAAACCTCTGATAGTAGCCGGCAAACCCTAGAAAACTCCAAATGTCGGATGTACTCAAAGGTCTAAACCAACTTTTGACCACTTCAGTCTTTCTCGGATGGACCTCAACCCCTTCATTAGAGACAATATGACCAAGAAAAGCCACTGAGTTCAACCAAAACTCACACTTTCTAAACTTAACAAAAAGTTAGTTATCTTTGAGAAGTTGCAAAACTATTCTCAAATGATCCATATGATCATCCTCACTCCTTGAGTATATCAAAATATCATCAATAAAGACAATCACGAACAAATCAAGATACTTTATAGAAACTCGATTCATGACGTCCATGAAAGCCGCTGGGGCATTTTTTAGACCAAACGACATAACAAGGAATTCGAAATGACCATATTTTGTTTGAAATGCCATTTTTGGAATATAAACCTCCCTCAACCTAAGTTGGTGATAACCCAATCTTAAGTCAATCTTTGAAAAGTAGGTAGATCCTTGGAGTTGATAAAATAGGTCATCAATCTTAGGGAGCGGCTAATTATTATTTATAGTGACTTTGTTCAATTACGATAATCGATACACATTCTCAAAGACACATCCTTCTTCTTCACAAAAAATACCGGGGCACCCATGGAGATATGCTTGGTTGAATGAAACCCTTATCTAGCGAATCTTTGAGTTTAGCCTTTAGTTATTTCAACTCGGCCGGGGTCATCCGATAAGAAGGGATATAAATAGGTTGAGTATTCGGTAATAGATCTATACCGAAGTCAATCTCCCATTTGAGGGGGGATTCCATGTAGATCATCGCGAAAGAACTTCGGAAACTCCCTTACCACGGGTACCAACTCTATGGAAGGGACCTCATATTCACGATCATAACTCTTACTATGTGATAGAGAGAACCCTTTGCAATTAACTTGCAAGCCTTTAGACACGAAATGATCTTACCCCTAGGATTTGAGTTTCCTCCCTTCCAATCAAAAACGGGTTCATTCAAAAATTGAAATTTCACCACCCTTGACCTACAATCAATAGAGGCAAAACACGCATCTAAACAATCCATTCCCAATATAATATCAAAATCTAGCATATCAAGTTCTATCAAGTCAACCAACATAACTCTATTGGGCATGGAAATTGGACACCCTTTATAAACTCTTTTTACCACTACGGCATCACCTACCAGGGTAGAAACCGAGAAAGTCTCATCTAAGATGTCGGTAGTATATCAAATTTCATGTCTACAGGAGGGGTCACAAATGACAACATAGCCCCCGGAACCAACAAAGCATATACATCAAAGGAAAATAATTTTAACATACCGGTGACCACGTCAGGTGAGCTCTCTTGATCACTTCGGGATTGGAGAGCATAGAAGAGATTCATCTTAGGAGCACCGGGTTTGGAGAACTTTCTTGAGCTTGAGAATTTTCCGTTCCATGAGTCCTCGTCATAGGCAAATCTCTCTTGATGTGACCACTTTTTTCATAAGTATAGCATTTCCCCGAACCAACAAGGCACTTGCCATCATGTTTCTACCACATTTAGAACAACGAGGCTTATCAACATAAGAACCACCACCTTTTCCCTCTTGCGTCTCAGGAGTAGGGACATTACTTTTATTGTCCCTTGGAGCACTAGAAGATCCTTGATTTGAAAACCTCTTCTTGAACCTTTGTTTTAATTGAACCTCATACCTATTCTTAGAAGAATTTCCCTCTTCAGTTCTCACCTTCTTCAACTCCCTACCAACTTGTTTAAGCTTTTGTTCTTCAATTTGCTCGGCATGAACCATGCAACGAGAGATGTCCATGCTAAGAATCAACATAGTCGAATTACATTCATTAACCATAAGATCGTATATCCCCATGATTTTTTTTTTCATCTTGGCCCTAGAATCCGCAACCATAGTAGGAGTATGCTTTGATAGTTGAGTTAATTTGAGGCTATACTCCTTCATTCTCATACCCCCTTGACGAAGGTTGATGAATTCTTGCATTTTCCTGTCCCTTAGTTCCAAGGGAAAGAACCTATCAAGGAAAGACATTTTAAAAGCTCACCAAGTAATCTGACCTTCTATAACCGGTCTCTCATCCTTCCATTGCTCATACCACACTTGATCCATATCTTTGAGTTGGTAGGCGGCTAGTTCCGCCTTTTCTTGAGAAGAAACACCCAAGGCATCAGGAACCTTGAACACTTCATCAATGAACCCCTTTTGGGTCCTTCTCCACCTTAGAACCGTTGAAAGTAGGGGGATTCATCCTTGTGAAATCCCTAATCCTTGAAGCGGTGGTATTAGCATTGGGGTTGACTTGCACCCTTGTATCCCTAGAAACTTGGGTAGCCAACACTTGAGTCAAACTATGAATGGCCGACCTTATCTAAACATTAGACATAGATACTTCTTCAATAGGAACTTGAGGGTTTTGAGGAGCTTGAGGGGGAACCGCCTCATTCAAGTTCTCCTCTCGGGTCCTTCAAGCATTGTTACTTCTTTTATTCATTTCCTATAAGCACAAATAAAGGATTAGAAGAAAGGACTAGATAGATTTAAGACTCCTAGGCACGACTAAGGAATAACAAGAGAATGAAATTCCTAAGCATCACATAGCCTCTCATTCATAAGTGTGGCGCGCTTCACAATTATCAATAAGACCCTACATAGACGTGGTTTAATGAGACATCAATCCTAAGAAGATATAACCTTATGCTCTGATCCCAAGTTCGTTAAGACCCAAAGTACCCCCTAGGCGTAACCAGCGTTGTCATCCTCGATAAGGACTAAGACAAGACTCTTAGTACAAGCCATAGCAAATCATAAGTCAAAATCGCGGAAAAATTAAAACTTTTTCTAATATAGCATGGAGGTTTACATCGATCTCTACATAGGAAGCATACATAGGCTTCTCGCAATAGATCATAGGAACACATAGGAATTTAGTCTAATACTTTATCTTATAACAACCATCTAAACGAAGTAAAACAATCCGGGCAAACCCTTTAAACGAATCCAAAATTGCCACATAGGGCTTACATCAATATCTTCAACAATAGGAATGAAATGAATGTCTACTAGATAATACAAGTACTACTAAGATAGAGTGTGTGGTAGCATCCTCGAACTAGACGGCATACCAAAACTTTGAGAGTCTAGTCCAAGCCTTCTTGTTTTAGCCTCAATGATACCTCAACGGCCCGAAGCTACAATATTTGAGGAGAAAGAGAATAAATATTGGTTAGTACAAACTACATGTACTAAGTATGGTCCCTATGCATAAAAATTGTTAATGCATGAGAAAATGCACAATTTAGTCAAAACTATGCACAATGACAAACAATTCAATATACACATATAAGGAACATCATAATTGTACCAACATATAAGTAACTCAAGCAATACTTGTGCAATGCCAAGAATAAAGCCCCATAACACTATTCAAAGCTAAGTATCACATTAAGCAACCCATTTCATACTTACAACATATTCTCATTTATAATATGTTTCATACATCAACACTTGTCATAGCTTACCTACATAATCATAATCATAATCATAATCATAGTCATAGTCATAAAAAATACTGCTAGCATCATCATTTAGGATTCCACATGTGCAATGTGTAAGAGAAGTCCATACTCTCCCTCACACTATGTAGTAACCTTTAACACAACCATAATAGAAGTTCACATACATAACTTGTTCATACTTTTACTTTAGGAAAAGAAGTGTCATAACCGACATGAGACCATGTGAGCTACATGGAATCATATGTTCTACTCCCACACCGAAAAGAGAGGGTTAACACTTGCCTAAGGTGCAACCATTCGTACGTAGCTATCTAGGTGGATCCACTAAGCTAGAGTCCTATGCAGGCACATAGTTAAGGGACAAGGAGATTTCTTCTAGAAACCTTGACTTACTTACATGAGGGTTTCCATCTCATGAGACAACACATATATTGGGAATCCAGACTTACTAACGTGAAGAAACCCATGTCGGAGGTCGGACTTACTAACGTGAGACCTCCATCTCATTTTCATGCCCTTTTGGTGCTAAGAAATTATTCCCTTTAGTAGTCATCATATATCATCATACAAGTTCATATTAGCCTCTTCTAGACCCTTAGGTGATCATCTTATCATAATAGGTCATAGGTGATCATAAGTGAGAACTATCCTTTCACTTTTAAACCCAACATTATAATCATGAGAAAATACATTCAATCATATAATGGTTATACCAAAACATAATTACGTACTTCATAGCCAATTCATAGATATAGGGTTAGGGATAAGGGATCCTTGTCACCAACATCACAACAACACAATTAGCTATAGCATCATTATCACATAAGTAGATTTCACCTTGCATGATTGAGATCAAAAGGAGAATCAAGGTCATACCTCATTGCCCTTTATGGGACTTCATACTTTAATACCCAAGAACTCACAACCAACATATTAAATAGGGAAATTCATGAAGTATTAACATAACTAAAATCAAAGTAAACAAGTGACATATTCATCACCCTCAATAATTCACCTTAATCAATCCAAGAAATTAGGATTTAGGGGAAACACATGGGTCAAGGTAAAGCTCATAGGAATTCATAAATTAACCATTAATTCATACTCTAAAAAACATTAATTCATCATAATTCATCACAATTAACTCACAATTTTGTTTTAGAAAGAAGACCAATGTGAGGAGAAAAATATTTGTTTGGGGGGATTTTGAAATCATCTTTTGAAGGACCTCTTGGGGAAAGGATTCCCAAGAGTGAAAGAAACCATACCTTATAGATGAGAATCCCACGAAATTGAGTTGGAAAACTTGAAGGCTTGATCTTCTTCTTGGAGCTTTTTTGGTCTTCAATGGAGTTTTGAAGGAAGAGCGAATTTGGGAGAGACAGAGAGATTTTTAATTTCAACTTGTGGGACTTGATTTGAGTGATAAAATTGACCTAAAAATGACCCCAATAAATTATATAGTCACCCATTAAATTACACAAAAGACCCCTCACTTAAATGGGTTTATTTGTGAAGTAAAAACACCAAAAATATGACTTTTACGATATCAGGAAAGTTTCTCCGCGTCACAGGGCCAACACGCATTTTATTTCCCAATAATAATTTGAGGCAGTGAGTTCCATGTTGGATTCTCATCGCACAGTAGCCCACGGATTCTTGACTTTCGCAGGCTGCTTTGGCAGCCTGCCCACCCGTGTTGGTGTCCTTCCCAAGGACCCTTCCGGTGGTCCTTGGGATGACGTTATCAGACGTTTAGACTCTATATACTACACTATATCTGTACAAAGTATTTTTACAAGTTTTATATTTTATTTGACCCTCCGAAACCTTCCCCAAACATAGGGACGTCAACTAGTTAAATTTCGCTAGTTTCCAGACGTTAAGGCTTTTCTTTTATCCTATTGTTATGATACATCTGAAACAAGTTATTTATACTTATTTAGGTCTAAAACCATCATTATTCAACATATTAAGCTCTAGTATAGGTCATGGAAATTTCCGGGTGTGTCACTATCCATTGCACAAGTAGGCATTTTGAGGGAGTCTTGGTGTGTCCTTTTATGAAATGTATGAATGGGTCATTATATAAAAGAATTATGATGAATATATGTCTAATTTTAATGAAGTAATGTGACTGTATGTTTAATATTTGGTTATTCTATGTCTATTTTCATGAAGCATGAAAGTCTTATGTCTAATGTTGATGAAAGTTATGTGAATGAAATTATGGATATGATGTGCCTAGTCTAGGGTAATTCCTAAGGAACACTAAGTGGAAGTAGTATTATGGGATGCTAGTTTCACATTGCACTAAGCGTAACTTGGGGTTTTTCTTGGAGGATGGTTTCAGGTGAAGTTCATATGTATATGTATGTTCCTCTAGTGTCTTTAGTATTAGGTGTTGACTTGTTAAATGAAATGAAGTATGTTTGTCCTTGGTACTCTTAAGGATCATTTGGGAGTGTAGTGAAGAGATTTTATTGGTGATCTCTTCATGTCTTACCTAGGTGAGCCTTAGGATAACTTTGTATAGGAGTAGTTCATGTGATATTTCAGTTTACTGTAAGTATGCTCTTATGCTAAGAAAATGGATGTTTTGCCTTATGTTCTAAATGATGGTTTTAAATGATTTGTTGTAACTTGATTCATGAAGGTCTTATCAAAATAGCATTACTTGTATGTTTCAACTAAATTGTCCCTTTTGCATGATTTTGAATAATGCCATACTTAGTATGATGTTTGTACTAACCCATACATTTCTATACTATATAAGTATAGGTTAAATGCAAGTGAAGGCTTCTAGAAGGCTAAGCTTTGGAAGTTGACTCTCGAGATTAGATATGTCCTCATATATTTGAATATAGAGTCTTTGTTTCTTTAGTTTCTTCTTTAAGACTTGTATAAAACTATTTATGTATTTCTATCAATGTAAATGGTCGTTTCCCTAAGATATTTAAGTTGTGTCTTTAAGTTGGCTTGTGATGACGATACTCATTCCATAGTAAGTTATAAAAGAAGTTTCTTATTTAAATTATTGTTAAAAGTTTTAATACCACACCAATTTTTATATCTTATGTATTGAATGATAGTTAAGAGGCTTGTGCAAGACCTCCGTGAGGTTAAGCACGCCTTCTGACGACTCAAGAGTGCTCTAACTTTTAGGGTGTACTTAGGGTCATTACAAAGTTTGTATCACAGCATAAGGTTTTGGGAAAGAGATTAGTTTTTAAAGTCTCACAAGCCACGTCTAGTAGAGTCTTGTTCATCAGTGTGAGTCGCGACATGTCCATGCGCGAGAGGCTTTAAGGAAATAGAAGTTTCACTTTCTTAATTACTCTAGTGTCGTGACTTAGAGTTGAGTTCTATAAGCTTCTTTTCTCAACCTCTTCTCTTGTGTTTATAGGACATGAATACAAGGAGGACACCCGCTAGAAGGGAGAAGGGAGAAGTAGCTAACGAGAGAATTATTCTCCATGATGAGAAAGTCCCTATAGTTGACCATAAGGATGTGAATGAGGCGGTTCCCCCTCCTGCACCTCAAGGACCTCAAGTGCCCCGAATCCCTCCAATGCCCCAAGGTCCTCAAGATCCCTTTGTTGAAGGGGATATGTTTAATGCGGAGATAAAGGCTGACCTTAGGGATTTGACTCAACTCATGACGACTCAAGCTCATGTCGTCACTAATCATCTGGTTGCCCAAGCTAACCTAGGAATTGGACCTCAACCTAATGCAAGTACTCCCGCTTCTCCAATTCGGGATTTCATGAGAATGAACACTGGTACTTCTATGGCACAAAGGTTGATGATGATCCACAAGGCTTCGTAAATGAGGTGTTCAAGGTGATGGATGCTATGGGCCTGACTCCTAGAGAGAAAGTCGAACTATCCGCTTATCATCTAAAGGATGTGGCTCAAGTGTTGTTTTAGCAATGGAGAGATAACAGGCCCGTAAGGTAAGGTCCAGTAGATTGGGAAGCTTTCAAGATGGACTTTCTTGATAGGTTGTTTCCCATAGAGTTGAGGGAGAGGAATTTGGTGGAATTCATGAATCTTTGTCAAGGGGGAATGAGTGTGAAGGAGTACTCTCTCAAGTTCACCCTAATCTCTAGGTATGCCCTACCTTGGTACCAAACTATAGGAATAAAATGAATAAATTCGTGATGGGAGTGTCCAGCTTGGTGGAAAAAGAGTGTTGTACGTCAATGCTCAATAATGATATGAATATCTCTAGGCTCATGGTGTATGCTCAACAAATTGAGGAGTACAAGCTTAGAGAGATGACTAGAGATGAAAAGAGGCCTAGGTCGGATGAATCAAGTCAACCTAAGTCTAAGAATAGGTTCTATAATCAAGACTCTTCCATGGGGAACAAGAATAGGGTTTCCAAAAAAAATTCTCAAGGAGGTGGTTATGCTTTTTTTAGGCCTAGTGTACTAGTTTTGGGAAGCAACACTTGGGAAGGTGTGTTGTCGGCACGAATGATTTCTTCGGATGTGGTAATAGGGGCTGTAAGATGAGGGATTTCCCGATCATCAAGGCAAAAGGAAAGAGGTCAACCAAGCTCCTCATGGTGGTCTGGATCCTAATTTCTCCAAAGAAGAATCATTTTTATGCTCTTCAAGCTAGCAAAGGAGCTAATCCAGAGTGAAGGCCTTGGTTAGTCATAAGTTCTTTATGGTTGTTTAATTTGCATTAGATGAGTTTACCCTAAGTGGGGAGAAGGAGTTGAGTATAAAGGTAGTTCATATGCTTATCTTTCCTTATATTCTTACTCTAGCTTGAGACCTAAGTCCTTAGTAGTTTGGTATTGTTATGGAGTCTTGCATATTAGTATAAGTTGCATGTTTCCTTATGTTGTGAGTTTCATTGATGATAGTGTATTTTGCATATGAAATCATAGTTTCATGAGTATAATTGTAGTTGATCTATAATTTTTATATCAATGTGTAGCTAATGATATTTTCTTAATTGCTTGCGTTTATGTGCCAATGTGTGTTTCTAAAGTTATTACATAATGAGTTTTATGATGATATGATGATGTTACTACCCAATGTACCCCTTAGGTGTAACCGGCGTCGTCGTCCTCGAAGAGGACTAAGACAAGCCTATTAGCATTCGTCATAACATATCATAGGTCAAAAACGCTAAAAAATTAAAACTTTTGCTCATATAGCAAGGAGGTTTACATAGTATACCTATACATAGGAAGCATACATAGGCTTCCCGCATAAACAACATACAACATATAGTAATTTAGTTTAATACTTTGTCTTCTATTAACCATCCAAATGAAGCAACAATCCGGGCAAAGCCCTTACACAAATCCATAATTGCGTTATAAGGTTTCCCTCAATATTTTCAACAATAGGAAAGAAATGAATGTCTATTTGAAAATACAAGTACTACGAAGGTAGAGTAGGTGGTGTCATCCTCGAACTAGAGGCATACCAAAACTTGGAGAGTATAGTCCAATCATTCTTGCTTTAGCCTCAATGATACCTCATCGGGACGAACCTACAATGTTGGGTAAAAGAGAAAAGATATGGGTTAGTATGAAAAACATATACTAAGTATGATCCCTATGCATAAAAATCGTTAATGCATGAGAAAAGGCACAATTTAGTAAAAATCATGCACAATTACCACCAATTCAATACACACATATAAGGAACATCATAATCATATCAATATATAAGTAACTCAAGCAACACTTGTGCAATGCTAAGAATAAAGCCCCATAACCTTATCCAAAGGTAAGTATCGCATTGAGCCACCCACTTCATACTTACAAAATATTCTCATATCTAACATGCTTCATATATTACTACCTTTCATAGCTTATCAACATAATCATAATCATAGTCATAATCATAAAAGAACGCCACTAGAATCATCATTTAGGATCCCACATGTGCAATCTGTAAGAGAAGTCCCATACCGTCCCTCACACCATGTAGTAACCTTCAAGACAACCCTAATAAGAGTTGACATACATATCTTGTTCATTAAATTGTACATTAGGAAGAGAAGTGAAGTAACCGACATGAGACCATGTGAGCTACATGGAATCCGGTGTTCTACTCCCACACCAAAAATAGAGGGTTAACACTTGCCTAAGGTGCAACCATTCGTACGTAGCTATCTAGGTGGATCCACTAAAGTAGAGTCCTATGTGGGCACATATTTAAGGGCCAAGGAGATTATATCTAGAAACCATGACTTAGTAACATGGAGGTTTACATCTCATGACACAATACATAATTAGCAAATCCGAACTTACTAACGTGAGGAAACCCATGTGGGAGGCCAGACTTACTAACGTGAGACCTCTATTTCATTTACATTCCCTTTAAGTGCTAAGCAATTATTCCCTTTAGTAATCATATTATTATAACACAGAATTTCACATTAGTCTCTTCTAGACACCTATGTAAACATCCTATCATATATAGCTCATAGGTCATCACAAGTGAGAACACTCCTTTCACTTTAGACACCACTTCATAAGTGAGTAAACCTTTCACTTAAAACTTTATTGTAATCATAAGAACTACGTTCAATCATACAATAACGGTATCATAACATGCATACATAGCTAATGTCTAATTCAATATCTTAGGGTTAGGGATGAGGAATACTTAGCAACAACATCACAAACACATATTAGACTTAGAAGCATTACTATCTAAGTGACTCATTATTCATAATTGAACCCAAGCACAACCAATGAACATACCTCATTGCCCTTTCAAGAAGCTTCATACTTCTATTACCAAGAATACATAACAAATTACATAGACAAGGTAAATTCAATAATCAATTACATAATTAAAAACAATGTAGTCAACCTACATATTCATAATCTTCATAATTCACTATATCAATTCAAGGTTTTCATGAAATTGGGGAAAGGACATGGGTATAGGGAAATATCATAGGAAATCATCAATTAAAAATCAATATATACTTAAACAACATTAATCCATCATAATTAACCACAATTGATTCATAATTTTGATTTTAAAAGAAGACCCATGTGTAGAAGAAAACCTAGATATTGGGGGATTTAGAAATCATCTTTTGTAGGGACCTTTTGGGGAAAAGGATCCCATGAGTGAAATAAACCATACCTTAAATATTAGTTACCACTAAATTGAGTAGAAACTCGAGGGATTTCATCTTCTTCTTCAAGCTTCAAAGCTTCTTCAATGGGGGATGAGTAGAGAGAGAATATAGAGAGAAAGGAGAGCTTTTGGGATTTGTATTGGGGGTTTTATTTGAGTGAGAGATTGTGAGAGAAAACTGAAGGAAAATCAATATATAACCCTCCCCTAAAATACCCAAAATATCCATAAATTAAGTTGACCATTTAATGAAGTCAAACTCGAATTTAAATTTCAGATTTTTCGTCGAGGAACAAGTCCTCGTCGCGGAGCTGTTCCCGCAAGATTTCCAAAAATAATTTTCAAGACAGTGGAGTCTGCTACCTGCCCACGAAAAGAGCTTCACTTTTGACCTTTGGTGAACCAAGTTCGCGACGCGGACTTGTTCCCTCCAAGAACAAAAGCTGCTGCCTCTTTGCAGCTTGCTTGGTCCAATGTGGGGTACCTTTGTGGACCCCTCGGGCAATCCTTGGGTTGTAGGAACTGAACGTTTTCACCCTATATACTAGGTTTTACCCATATAAAGTCATTTTACAAGTTTTGGACTTCATATGACCCTCCGAAACCTTCACCAAACCTAGGGACGTCATCTAGTTAAATTTCGCTAGTTTCTGGACGTTAAAGCTTTTCTTTAATTCTATGGATCCAATACTTCTCAACTAAATTATTTATAATTATTTAGGTCTAAAACCATCATTAATAAACATATAAGGCTCTAGTATAAGTCATAGAATTTACGGGTGTGTCAGATTACCATGTCTAAAGTTGGAGAAGGTAGTTCCTCCATGAATGAAATGAAAGTGATGAAGTAAGTGTGTGCTTTGAATTTCGGAGTTAGTTCCAAACTTTATTGTGTTGCTTAAAATTCTTAATAATATGAAGCTGTTGTTCCTTGTAAGTTTGTTGAACTGACTATTAATGTTGTGACCTGTATGATATATGTGGTATGCATCTAGTTGAGTCCTTGGTGTCCTTGAAAGTGTTTAGTATCATTCGAGGATGAATGTTGTTATATGTGGGGGCAATTGTAACTACCCTCAAAATTAAATAGATTAAACTAGATCTCCACATGTGTTTAATGAGTAAATAATGTGTTGAAATATTGTATTTTAGCATTAGAAGTCAATTTGTGACGTTTGGAAGTCAAACGTTAAAGGACAACCAAGACGTTCGGAAACTAGCCTTGTGTGTGTGCTAGTGTGTCATTGTATGTTGTATGTTTTTATGTGTGTTATATGGAGTCTAAAATCAGTGGGGATTACCCTAGGACCTAGTGGGACATATTTAGTGTCAAAACGTGCGGGTACGACTCCCCGAGGACCACCCTAGTAATGATTTTTATGTTTATGAATAATGTGCTTTAGGAAGTTGAAAAAGTGTACTTGAAGATGTTAGGTCTATATGAAGTATATGTTTATGTCACGACTGGAATCTAGACCCCAGACGATACCGGCGTCGTTGACCTCTCAGAGGTCGCAGACAAGCCTACTTACGTCATTCTTACTTTACATAGGTTAATTTTAGCGGAAAATTTGAAACTTTTTGTTTCTAAATATTGCTTACTAAACATTTCTAATACATTCGTAATTTGTTCACCATCAACCATCTAACATTAGAGATAATCAAATGAAAGGAATAGTTCAATAAATCTTAATTGTATAATTGCCAAAACGGTCCAATACAAAGTCTGAATCAAAACAGGAAAGAAACGCTAGTGGAACATGCTCCACTAGCTCAACTCTAAAACTAAGCTGGAATGTAAAACAGTAGCATCCTCGAAAGCATGAGGACCTACCAAACTCTGGATGAATGCTGACGTCCGGATAGCTGCAACAATGATCCTGTAGCTCTATCGCCTACATGTGCCTGCACCTAAAATAGTATAGATGTATAGGGTTAGTACACACTTGTACTAAGTATGGGTATATGCAAGCACACACCAAGGACATGCATGAGAAAGAATAGCTCTTTCCTAACGACATAATTTTTGGAAGTCAAGTCAGTGGACTTGCCAAATTGAGATTAGGAGGTTCCCAAATTTGGATTAGGAAAGTCAATGAGCTTTCCAAATTTGGATTAGGAAAGTCAGTGAGCTTTCCAGATTTGGAATAGGAAGCTTATGCCATGAGAATAACATACATCATCATACTTTTCACATTTGCAAACAACACATAACATTTACACGTAGCACATATCATATAGCTTACAACACACTTTGTATGTAGCACATAACTCCTTTAATATCATTCATTCATATGCCATGAGACCTCGGAATCATGGACTTAACATTAAGACATCCCAGAAATGAGGTCTCAACAGATGGGACCTCAACTAGAGAGTCTTCATTAGCAAACACAAAGTCTGCTTCGTTCATTCATACGTACTCCATTTCATTTCGTTCATAGGCCAGTGTAAACTCCAGCTATACCTAGGATGTAGTTTAAGACTTTCATTAGGTTCGTTGTGCAATGACCAAGAATGACCTAATGTCATTACTTGAATCTAACTCACCTTTTGATTATCCTATTCTAACACCTTTGGTATCATTCATTTCATTATGTGCTTAATTTGAGGTTGGCCTCATTCATTCATTGGGAACTTTAACTTTAACCGACATAGATCATGTGAGCATCATGAAATCCAATGTCTCCCCCACACCGAAAAGAGGTGGAATCACCGGCCAAGGTGACCCAAAACATGCTAGCGTACATGGGAATAAAACCCCGCCAGATCCCTATATTGTCAGTATAGGTTTGAAGACCAGGAGATATAAGGAGACACATACCCGGCAAGCCGGACAGTCTCATCTCATGAGAGTTACGTGAACCTCCGCCCTTCCCGAAAGAAGGCATCACCGCTCATAGCTAGTCTATCGGTGCTCAGTATAAAGTTCCATTACATTCAACTCATACTTCATGGAAGCTGGCTTCTAGTATGAGGACATCATAGCTCAATAGATGATTTCTCATATCATCATTAGTATTAAGTGTGTTAATCTCAATACTTTTATTAAAGTGTTCATAGAGACTGGTCTCTTCATTAACTTTACACTCTCATAGGTGAGTACGTTTTGGTAATAATTACTTAGGCTCAGTTGATATTGTTCTAATCTTTTACATTAGCCTCATATCATGTTGTCACCACATTCATTAACATTAGCACAATTGCTTTTCATAATTACTCACCCCATTTTACGTGAAAGTTCATTTCATCATATGCCATGTACTTGGCCATTTGCGTATTTCACACTCTTACTTAACCCTTCTAGGGTTTCTTCGTTTCTTTACATACATCTTAGGTTCACTTATTTTTAAGCGTATGCTAGACTTATGGTCTATACATAAAGCCATGAGGCTTCATTCAAAGTTCGTTAAGTGACTCATATCTTCCTAAGATTATGTAGTACAAGACTTATGTATCTTGTATATATGCCAAGATATCGATTTCGATCTAAGTAGGTGGCATTATTCTTGAACATTTAATTCACGTATGATTTATGTATCAATACGGAAATTTGGGCAAGGGAACCCAAGTTCGAATCCCTTGGACAATACTTACATTTTTCCTTGACTTTATTTTTAGTCTTCATGATATTGGGACCCTAGGTCGAACCCCAACATCAACATTTCTTTTTAGTTCCTTTTCTCTAGAACTTCTCTCCTTTGGCCGAGGGGTTGTGGGTTCGAACCCCCACAGCCCCCTCTTATTTTCCCATTTATTTTCCTTGTTCATTTCGGCTTAACCAGGAGGTTGTGGGATCAAACCCCCACAACCTCTCTTTATTTTATTTTTCTTTATTTCGCTTGGGACTTAGAGGTTGTGGGTTCGAACCCCCACAGCCTCCTTATTTTCATTTTCATTTAAAAGTTAACTACTTAAGTGTTGGCAGTGAGGTTGTGGGATCGAGCCCCCACAGCCTCACTTTATTTTCTTTTTAATTTCTCTCTTTGTCTCATTCTTCATCCAAGAGGTGGTGGGTTCGAATCCCACTCCTCCTATTATTTTTATTAATTTAAAATTCCCCTCTTACTCTCTTGTTTGACCGAGAGGTTGTGGGTTCGAATCCCACACCTCTCTTCTTCTTTTTTTCCAGCTTTCATGTGGTGAGGTCTTGGGTTCAATCCCCACTGACCTCACATATTTTAAATATATTTTTAAACCTCTCAACCTTAAGTATTCTGGCCGAAAATTCCATCACCAAGTGCTGGAAATTTTATTAAATTTTCTATCCTTTATTTAACAACATTCATACGTTCGTTTTGAGGTACTTTCATGATTCGTTTAACACATTCTTAGGTGTAGATTCATTGTTGTTTTAGCTAAGATTTTTCCACTTATTATCAGCCACCTTACACTTCATTTAACATCACAATTTACACACCTTATGCACAATAATTCCAATCATCAAACAACCCATTTTAAGACTTCAAAACGGAGAACAACAACAAACATTTTACACATTGCACCACATCATTTTCGGTTGACATCATTGAACATGCTTGCTATTTCCAATCATAAAATCACAAGGAACATCATATTTCACACTTAGCTACCAGCAACCATAGCAACAACATGATTTCTAAACTAATTTAGATTGAAATCGGAAGGAGACTAGGGACAAGGAGTTCAACATTCAAGGGGACAACCCTAGTTTCATATGTCGACTTTTGTAGAAAGAAATTCCTCTTGGAGAAAGGATTCCAAGAGAGAAAACCCATACCTTGTTGTAGCTTTCCACACCTTCCAAGTGCTGCCAAACTCCTCCCCTAAACCTTCAACACAAACCCGTCGAGAAGATGATGCAAAGTTTTCATTTCTTAAGTTAGCTTGCTTGCTTGTATATTTTTGTTTTGTAAGTTCTTTGAGTTTAGAGAACTTTTGATTGTTTTCTAATGTTTTTATCTTCTGTTTTTGCAGCCAAGAAAAATAATTTGGATGAGAGAGAGAGATTTAGGCTTGAGGGAGAGAGATAGTGTGAGATAGTGCATCTTAAAACTAGGATAGTTGGCAAGACTTAGTCAATTTAAAAAAAAACATTAATTAATAAGTAAATAAATAATAAATAATAATAAAATATGATTTTCCTTTTTACATCATCCATTAATTATAAATTTATTAAATTAATTCACCAATAATAAAAAAAATCATATTAAATCCTTGCTCCCACCTAGGTTCGAACCCGGGTGGAGCAAGACTTCATTTCAAGAGACCAATTTCGTCTATCTCTCCCCAAATTGCCCCTCCACTTTATTAAATAATTAATTAATTATATATTTACGGTAATTAAGATACTACCCCTAGCCTGGTAAAAGAACATTTTACCCTTAGACCCTCAAAACTTAAAATTTCTTCTTTTTAAGTCCGGTAAAGACTCCTTCGATTAAATCTTCATTTTCGAGAGCCTTACTTGGTTGGTTCCAACCTTTCCAAGTTCAACTAACTCCCCAAGTTAGTTGGCTTGGTCGTAGTAAGGGTTCTGAGGTCTGGTTCTACGCGTATCAATCCGTGTGAACCTTGGTCTAATCGCAAGCATTCTTGACACCTTAAACATTTAGCTTATTCATTTTTTTAGGGTTGTTACAGTTTATGTGAGGAATCATAGTGTGTGAAGTATGATGAATGTGGGCATGAGCATGTTGAGAAGTGAAGTTATGAATACAGTGATTATGTGAAAGGTGTGCTCACATGTAAACCCACTATGAATGAAAGCATGAAGTTATGAATGAAATGGGGGATTTGTAGGGTACACACTCATCCTGAGTAGAGATGAAGTGTCTAGACCATCCCTACTATTCCTATAGTATGAAAAGTGGGATCTTAGGGTGAACACTCTTCGTGAGTTGAGATGAACTGTTTAGTAGTAAAATCAATATTCCCAATGAACTTTCTAAGATAGGTTGGAGTTTGATGCCTTTCGTTAATTGAGATGTGGTATTCAAAAGTAACCTCTAGGGATAAGTACCTTTCGTTAGTGAGATGTGGTACTAAAACGTTATCCCTTAACCTATAGTCTATGAATGTTCAAGACTCCGTGGGGAAGTAATGCTTAGCACCGAGAGGATTTGAAAATGGGTGGGTACACTTCGTGAGTACAGATGATGTATCCAATAAACCTCTTGAGATGAGTGTTCCTCGCTAGAAGAAGAATGGGTCACTTAGAATCAATCTCCTTATCACTTAAATATGCTTTTGCATAAGTGTAGTTATTGGAAACCCCATGTAAAAGCTCAAGAATGACCCTACCTTAGGCAAGTAGGAATCTCTCATCCGGTAGGGGTTAATACCAGGATTCCATGTCTATCTCTCATAAGGAATGTATGGTTATTGTTTCATATGTGTTCTTGGGTTGTGAATAAGGCTTTTTAAAAGTGACATGAAATGATTTTATCAAATGTCCCTTTTTAGCATGATTTCTATGTTGTGTGTGCATATGTTTCCATACTTAGTACAACATTTTAGGTTCCAATCATTGAAGGGTTCGTGACCAATTTGCAAGGAAGTCTTGGATCATTTCTCCAAGTGTGGGTATGTCCCCAAGTTCTGAGGATGATGCCTTTTCTCACTATACCTATGTTACATTGTTATAGTCTAAAAACAATCATTTCACTCTTGTTATTTCAAGATATTGTTGTAAGACCTAAGTGACATTTATACATTTGTGTAAGGGCTATGCCCATATTGTCTATTCCGTTAAAATTCTTTGATATGAAACATCCATATTAAGAATATATTGTGTATATTATATATATGCGACATAAATGTAGAAGACTAAGTAAATTTCTTCTTGCGAGGAGTCTAAGTAAACTCCCTATGAATATATTATGTGTAAGAAAAAGGTCTAAGTAGACCTCATGAAGTAGATGTAGATAAAAAGTTTTAATTTTACTTACTTTTTAGCCTATGAATTTAATAAAGAATGCTAAGAGGCTAGTCTTAGTCCTTTCAGAGGACGACGACACCGATTACTTCTAGGGGGTACTCCCCGTATGTGACAGTTAGTGTTCATCTTCTTACTTTCATTCAGTCATTTTACTTCTGGGAAACTTCACTATAATCGACATGAGACCATGTGAACTAAACATGGAATCCAGTTTCAACCACTCATAGCGAAAGGAAAGTATCCAATTTGCAAAGGTAGGATATATACATGATAATAGTGTCTAGGTAAATCCACTAGCTAAGGTTCCTATGGGGGCACATAGTTAAAGAACTAGGAGGTTGTTACTAGAAACCCTATTTATTTTAATTCACATTGTAGTTTCAACCTCGTGAGAACATTTGGTGAACCTACCTTCCTTTTCGGAAGGGACACATCTCATTGTAAAGTTCACTCGGTGCTAAGCTAAATTCCCTTTTTGAAGTGTCTTTAAGACTTCCTTAACATTAACTCATAATATAGGTCTTAGAAGTTTAGCCCCTCATATAACATGTTCATAGCTCCTAGGTTCTGAGATAGGAAAGTCATTTCATCACAACCCAATAATTATGTGAGAACATTACTTCGTAACACAGTAATAATATGCACATAGGAATCACCTCCAATCCCTCATAACAATACACAATCATCTCACATCCATCATGTTCATAGCATAATCAAGCATTCATAACTACATTATTCATACTTCAAATTGAGCAACATTACCAACAATATACCAACATCATTATAATAAAGTGTTCATAACCTTAAAAGTTTTACCAAAGCCTCCAAGAATCTCAGCAAAGACTTCACCTCCAAATCTATGATATTCACCCAACAATTTAATCATCATCCTCATACAATAGTAAATTAATCAAGAACACGTTCAATTACATCACCCATAATCATTAATCAACCTAATTCATAAGTCAGTGTTAGGAGAAAATCGATATTCACGGGTCTTTTAGTAAATTAGGTCAAAGATCAAGGTAAAACACCAATCCACTCATAAACAATGATAATCCATCGCTATTAATCAAATCAAGATCAAATTAACCAAGTTAGAAGGAAGACCCACGAAATCGAGTCAAAACTAGGTTTTTGGAGAACATTGAAATCCAAATTTTGAAGAACCTCATGGGGAAAGGAGTCCCAAGAGTGAATAGCAACCATACCTTGTTAATATTTATATACATAAAATGGAAAGACTTGTTCTTGAAACCCTACAGAAAGCTTGAAATTCTTTTTGAATGAGGGTCTTGAGTTGAGAGAGAAAATTCTAAAGACAAGTGGGAGTCTTTTGGTTTCGAGGTTTGTAAATTTGAAGAATTCGTTATGAGCTAAATTTCCTTAATAAACTTGAAATAACTAAATTAGACCAACCTTACCTTTAAATGGACAAAGGTAGAATTTACCAAACCATCCTTGGCTTGGCCGTGTGTTACAACAGAGTGCATGGACCAAACGATGCCCAAACTTGTCGCTTCGTTTATCCATAAACAGACCTTCCTGGCAATCATGGTTTGGATCAGAGAGTTCTCAAATGGAGCCAAGGCTCCATAATTCAAAGTATGGACTCACGACCTCTATTGTAACAACCCTAAACAGAACTAGATTAAAGTAGAGCCTATCATGTATGTTATGAGTTAATAATATGTTAAAATAATGAATAATTTCATTAGTAGTTAGTTTTATGATTTTGGAAGTGAAACGTCAAAGGACGACTAAGACGTCCGGAAACTAGTCTTCTTTGTGTGCTAGTGTGTCTTTGTCTGTTGTGCATGTTTTAAGGTGTGGTTTGGAGTCTAAAATCAATGGGGATGACCCTACAACCTAGAGTGACATATTTAGGGTCAAAACGTCTAAGAACGAATCCCCAAGCACCGTCCAAAGGGTCCTTGTGGAGGACCCAAATATCGGCCAAGGAAACTTCCGGGGCAGCCCATTTTTGAAGGTGGCTGCGCGTCGCGCAGCTGGCACTTTGGAGGCAAAAAGTTTCCTTGTGACGTGGGCTTTTCAAGAACCTCACTACCTCAAAATAATTTCAAAAAGTCAAAATACGAAGCAGCGACGCGCAGTGCTTCTCAATTTTAGTCGCGCCGTTTATAAATCAAATTAGACTTGTTTTAATGGTCCAATAAGTGCAGGGGTCTTTTGGGTACTTTGGGGATTATTTATTGACAATTATTCAGTCATTTTAAACCTCAAAAGTTTCCCAATCAAACCAACTGTAACACTTCGAGAGTATAAGATGTATTCTAGAGCCTAACATAGGTGTCCAAAAGGTTTAGACACTATTTTAAGGTCTATTTTAATGTATATAAGTCATTTGGAAGGTTTAGAACCCAAAACGTCAAGGAACGTCCAAGACGTCCAGAAATTAGTTCAATGAGGTGCTAGTGTGCCTTAGCCTATTTGACTTAGTTGTAAGAGTCGGAAATTGATGAAAATTAGTGGAAGGTTGTCTAACACATATTAGAGTTAGTTCATGGTCGAAACGTACGGGCACGACTCCCCAAGGACAAACCAAGGGCCCTTGAGGAGGACCCTTGCATTTGGGTCGAAGACTGCCCAAGGCAGTGTGCACAAACGAGTGCAATCAACAGGCCGTGTTCCAATCGACGGGGCATCGATTGCCTCCGTCGATGGACACATAGAATATTTGGCAAAGGGCCTTTTGTGACAAGTCTCTGAACTTTGCGACAGATGTGCAGCACGAAGGTGAACAGTGGTAATCGATAGAGAAACGATCCATCGATCGTGGTCTTGTCTGTGAGGTGATGGTTTTGCTTCACATTTTCAATTATATAAGGACCTAACATAATTAGTCTAACCTAAGCTCTCATAATTCCCAAACCCAAAACTCTCTTCCTTCTCTCTTCTTTCTCTCTCAAGTTGAAGAACTCCATAGACGTCACGGTCAAGGTGGGTTCTAGGGCTTCAATCACCAAGGTTTCTCTATCAATCTTCATCAAACATTACGGTATGGGATTCCTTTCAACTTTTGGGCTTCTTTCCCCAAAGGGTTCCATCAAATTGGTTTCAAAAATAAGAAATTCAAGTGGGTCTTTTCCAATCTCGAAATTGGTCTTTCAAACTTATTTTTTTATGGATTCTTTTGATGTTATTGATTAGACTATGATTAATAATGACTATATTACATTAATTATTGATGGATTGGTCTAGTTTGTAGAAGATGACATTTTCCCCGTAACCCTAGGTTGTGATTTTAATGTGAATTGTGTAGTGGTTGATTAATTGACTTGGTTATTGTTTGGATTACTATCATATGATGTTATTGTATCAATTATGAATAGATTAAGGTGAATTATAGTCCTATCATTATATTTCTTGAGTAATTGATCTAGGGTATGAAACATGTTATGAATTTTACCTAAGTCTCTTATCTTAAGCTATGAACTAGTGATGAATTGTGATGTAGTGATTCAATTTGCTTTGTTAACATGTTGGTTATTGTTGTGTGATGATATTACACCTTTATTGGGTTGACTTAAGGGTTGATGGTAAGACCTTGAACATGGATTATGAAGGAGACTTTCTAAGTGTTGTTATCTCAACTCTTCGCTTCAATTGTGGTTACTTGAGATTAAGTGATGATGTTACACTGAAGTATATATTATATTAGTATTGATAGGGTTAGTATGATGTTGAATTGAAATGTCTTGACTATGGTTTGTGATGTGTTGGCTAAGATGTAAATGTTATAAGGATGGTGATAACTTATCAATGTGCCTTATCATGTTGTGAATATGTAAATGTGCTAACCTCACCTATATGAATTGTAATGAAAGGACTATACTCATGCAATTCTTATTAAGCTATAATGATGATTATTATACAAGGGATTGATCATATGACCTACATTAAGCAATGATGATTAATAAAGACATTAAAGACATTTCAAAAGGGACTCTAGCTTAGCACCGAGTGAACTAGAGTGAGGAGTGTCCCATCCCACATAGGGAAGGTATGATCACTAATGTACTCTTGAGATTGGAGACTATAATGCATTTAGCATAAAGAGTGTCCCAATTATTTCTCCTAATTCTTGAACTATGTTGCCCCCATAGGAATACTAGCTAGTGGATCCACATAGTTTATATGTTCATATTATGGTACTACCTTGGCAAGTAGTCCGCCTTCTTTTGGTGTAGGGTTCCATTACAATGGATTCCACATTAGATCATGTGGTCTATGTCGGTTAAGGAAAGATAAGGAAAAAATGAAGTAATGAATGAATTCTAACTAGGATGACCTAAGGGGTGTAGCTTAGTCTAGGTAGCGGTATGGAACTCTACCTATACATTGCACTAGTTAGCCTTGAAGGGAGTCTTAGGAGTTTGTTCTTGTGTATGTATATGTTTATAAGTGTAAATGATGATAATGTGATGACCTTACATGTAAATGACATTATGTGAAGTTGGTTATTGTTATGAACATGTATTTGGTTTCTATTGTTAAAGAATGATAATATGTTTTTTGATGATATGTTATGTGGAGTTGGACATTGATTATGATTCTTGCTAGGTTGAATTGATTAGGTAAGGTTATGAGACTTTTCTTAGTTATTTCACAAGTGGACTTAATGGAGGTCATGAGTAATGGTCTTGCTTTGTTATAATGTGATGAACTCTTGTTCATACTTGTGATGTTGTGACTTAATGATAGAGTGATATTTGATTATGGGTTCAAGTATGTTGATATGCATGTTACTTGATTTGACTTAAGGGTGATAGGTCTTGTATAGTACATGGTATTGACTTTACGAATATGTCTTGTTGGATTGGTATGGTCTTCTTGAATGTGCATAAAGCTTTCCAAATGTAAATTAGCATGTTTTAATGAAATGTCCCTTTGTAGCATGATTTGATATTATATGTTCATATGGTCTCATACTTAGTACATGTGATGTGCTAACCCCATTTTCTCCCCTTTCCCCAATATTTTAGGCTCCGGTCGTTGAAGGCTTATGAGATGACTTTGAAGAAGACTTGGAAATTCTCAATCATCCAAGTGGGTAGGTCCTCACTTCCCGAGGGCAATGCCAATATCAAGCTTATGAAGTTGTTTTAGTTGTAAGACTCCTATGTTCTTTCTTTTTATTTGAGTATGAATTTTATAGCCTATATGTGGCTCTATTACCTTAATGTATGGGATATGCCCAAATTGATATACACGTGTTTTAGAAGGTTATGAGATGAGACACTCTTTAAAGACTATGTTATAACTTATATATACTATGTAAAATAAAAGTAGAAGACTATGTAATCTTCCTATACGAAGGGTTTATGCATACTCGATATGAATATATATATTGTGTGGAGGTGGAGGTCTATGTAAACCTCAATGCAGAAGTAATGAAAAGTTTTAAATTTTTCCGCATTTTGATCTATGTATATAATTATGTAAGCTAATGGGATAGTATTAGTCCTCAAAGAGGACGCCGACGCCAGTTACGTCTACGGGGTGATCCCCGGATGTTACACTAAACCCTCTAACCAAAACAAAAACTTTCCATTCTTTTTCTCCAAAACCTCTGTTGATAAAGCTTTAAATCTCCAATAAAAACCAATTTCTCATAGTTTTTCAACCGAATTTCGTGGGTTTTCAACCAACAAGGTATGGTGATTCATCCTTCATTCTTCTTCCATTAAAGGAGTCAATTCCAAAGGCTTTTCAATGATTCTTTTTAAAAACATGAAATTCTATTCTGAATTCTAAGCATGGGTTCTTGCATGAAAATTATTAAATTGATATTTTATGGATTGATAAATGTTAATTCAATATTTTAAGATAAAATATTACATAAACCCATGTAGTACTTGAATTCCTAATTTTGGCTCTAATGTGGGTAAATTGATCATGGCTTAATTATGTCGAATTCATGTGTAAATTGTATTGGGCTATTGAATTATGTATTGATTAATGTTAGAATTGTTCGTAACTACCTTATAATTTTGATATCTACATTGAGGGTTGACAGATCATTCCTATGGATGAATTGTTGGCTTAGCCTTATGTATATTGTTATTGTAAAGATCTCTTATGATATGAATATTTTAGAAAGACTAAGGAATGGTGATGATGGCTATTGAAAGGTGGTGAGTTGACCTTATTCTTTGTATAGAATAGAATTGATATTGAATTGTTATTGATTGGCATGGTCCACTTATGGTGGGGGTATTTCATTGTTATATATATGTTATGATCATGGCCTTGTATGTATTATTATGTGATTTATGGTATGTTCATGATATGGTATGTGTGAAGGTATAAACTGAAGGTACTCATGTCATGTGTATATAATATTTTATGGGTACTATAATGCTATGATTAATTGTATTGCCTCTCTAGTTGATGATATATGGTGTGAAGGACTAGGGAGAACCTTTAGAGAATGATGTTGTATTTATTGTGGTAGACTAGTTTTCCCTACTTGGTACTTTAATGGTATTGATTCAATGAAAGAATAAATGTTTAGGATTGGAAGACCAAAGTTGGTGCCCTTCCTTGAATGATTAAATGAGGTATTCTGGACCAAGTCTTTAACCAGTAGACCTAAGCATTGTGTCCCTTCTTGATAAGTCTATAACCCTAAGTTAATATGAAACTTTGAATAATGTAAAAAAGGTTAATGATAACGCTTGGATCGGTAGGCCTAAGGCGTCCTTTCAGGAGTAGTCAAGTGAGTTATCCTTATAGACCTTTATTGGCAGCCCTTGTGGTCCTTTTATTGGTAGAAGTGTTATGACTTGGTAAGACTTAGAGATGGTACCTTCTCAAATATTTATACGTGAATGAATTACTCTATGAGAAACAAGGCAAAGCACCGAGAGGATATGTTTATGGTAGTAGCTCTACTTGAGTAGGAGACTAGAGTACAAAAAAGTCCCTTGATATTCCTCAACCATGTGCCAACATAGGATGATTACTAGTTATACCTTTGGCAAGTTGAACTCCTTTCACGGTGTAGGTTTCTTATGACACCGGATTCAATACCTAGCTAGTATGGCCTATATCGGTTAGTGCATATTCTCATCATATATGATTTGCATTCTAGTATTAATGAAGTTCTACAACATGTAGGTAGTTGAATGGGATGCTATCTATACATGACACGACTAGGCTTTGAAGCTGCTAGGATGAGTTCCCTAGGTCCTCCAAGAACATTATGTGAAGTCCTATAAGTGTTACTTGTCTATTAAATGCCTTTGAAATTAATGCATGGTGAATATAAAGCTTCTTATTGTCATGACCAAGGATCAACCCCTAGACGTAACTGGCCTCTTCGTCCTTGAAAGAGGACTTAGACTAGCCCTTAGCATTCATCATTACATGTCATAGGTCAAAAATGCGGAAAATTTAAACTTTTTACATATTGAGGTATACATAGACCTATCACATACAAACCCATATTTCTTCCTTGCATATGAAGTTAGATAGGCTTCTCGTTTAGTCAAGATAATCAATACATACGAATTAGTCTAATCCTTTTACTCACATTAAACCATATAAAACGAAGTAAAACATTCAGGCATAGACCTTATACAAATATAATCAAGAATAGGGAAGAAATGAATGTCTTTAGACAATGGAAACACTACTAAGGTAGAATAAATGGCACCATCCTCGAACGGGAGGACTCACCAACAACTTGGAGGAAGAAGTCCAAGTCTTCTTGCAAAGTTTCCTAGAAGCACATCAGTGGCCGGAATCTACAATGTTGGGGAAAAGAGGAAGTAATATGGGTTAGCACAAACCACATGTACTAAGTCTGGTTCCTATGCATCAAAATCATCAATGCATGAAAATGGCACAATTCAGTCAAAACAATGCATTATTTCAAATAACTCAATATGCACACATTAGGTACATCATAAGTAAACTCAACATAATATAACCCTACATATAAGCAACCCAAAACGATACTTGTTCTATACCAAGAATAGAACACCCATAACCCTATCCAAATCTACGCATCACATAACGTCAGTTGCTACATGCATATAACATAACCTCATACTTTGTCAGAACATTCTTGAATCATAAAATCATATATAACTTGACATGGATAAAATGCAATCAACTTAATCATAAAAGAACACCAGTAGAACCATCCCTTAGGATCCATATGTGCAATGACTAAGAGAAGTCCCATACCCTCCCTCACCCAATGTAGTAACTTTTAAGACAAGCCCTAATAGTAGTTCAGATACTTGAGTTGTTCATTTACTTTTACATCATGGAAATTAGTGCAATAACCGACATGAGACCATGTGAGCTACATGGAATTTGGTGTTCTCCTCGCATACCGAAAAGAGAGGGTTAACACTAGCCTAAGGTGTAACAATTCATACAAAGCTATCTAGGTTAATCATCTAAGCTATAGTTTCATGTGGGCACATAGTTAAGGGTAAAGAATACTGCTACTAGAAACCTTGACTTACTAACGTGGAGGTTTACATCTCATGAGAAAACGCATATCTTGGGAATCCGGACTTACATAATGTAAAGAAACCCAAGTAGGAGGACGGACATACTTACGTGGGACCTCAATCTTATTTACATGCCATTTCGGTGCTAAGTATTTATTCCCTTTAGTAATCATCATACTCATCATACAAGATCACATTGGTCTCTTCTAGACCCCTATGTGACATATGATCATAATTGCTCATAGGTATTCATAAGTGAGAATTATCCTTTCACTTTAGAAACCACATACAAGTGAGTAAACCATTCACTCAACACATTATTCTAATCATGATAAACTAGTTTCAATCATGTAATAATCATACCATAACATACTTGCATACTTCATAGCCAATTCAATAGGCTAGGATTAAGGATAAGGAATACTTTCTATCAACATCACAACCACACATTACACATAGAAGCATAACAATGTAGTAAACCATACTTCATAATTGAATTTAAGTAGAAACAACCTTCATACCTTATTTTCATGGTCCTCATACTTTCATTACCAAGAATACATAATTAATACATAAAAAAGGTAAATTCAAGAAGCAATTACATAATTAATGTCAATGTAGTCAATAAACATATTCATCCTCTTCACAATTCACCCTATCAATTCAAGGTTTTCGTGAAATTGGAGAATTACATGGATCCATAGGAAAAATAAGTGAATAAAAAGATTTAACAATCAATGTATACTTAAACAAGAGTAATTGACCATAATTCATAATAATTGTTCCTTAATTTCGTTTTTCAAAGAAGACCCATATATAGATGAATTCCCTAGTTTGGGGGATTTAGAAATCATATTTTAGAGGAACCTCTTGGGGAAAGGAATCCCAAGAGTAAAAGGAACCATACCTTAAGGATGATTAGCCACCAAATTTGAGTAGAACTTTGAGATTTGTGTCTTCTTCTTGAACTTCAAGTGTCTTCAATGGAGGAATAGGTAGAGAAAGAATGTAGAGAGAGGTGGGAGGAATTGGGTTTCAATTTGTGTTGGAGTTTTTAAGTGGGAAATGGGTGATAATACACCTAAAATGAATATATAGTGAACCCACAAAATACCCAAAATACCCCTCATTAAGTTGAACTTCCAAAAGTGAAGTCCAATTTAACTCAAGTTGTGAAATCCGCTCACCTTCACGCCCCACTTCACGGTCCTTGAAGTGCTTGGACCGTGGTGGTGGTCATGAAAGGTGAGGCATTACATCCTCAAACGATCCACCTCAAATTTTCTCTAATTAGACTTCATGACAGACTCCCCCTATTTTGTGAACATGCACCACGGCCTATGAAGTGGCTTGTGGTGCTCTTAGGCAGTAGCCTTTCAAAAACTCCCCGCTTTTTCCCAAATGCCAAAGGCATGTTCACGACAGCCTTTCTCCTTCCTTCAAGTGCACCACGAGTCATGATGTGGCTCATGGTGACTTGGACAGTAGCTAGTCCTAGATGTCACCTTCCCCCATGGCAAGGCATCTTCACGATCTCCCACTTGACCACGAGCCGTGGTCATGCTGGTGAAGGTTGAGGCAGTAGCCTCCCTTCTTGGGCATTCTTGTCCTCTTTTCTTTGGCTTGCCGTTGAAGGTTGGGACTCATCCCTTGGTCTTGATTCCTTATACACCATCTTAGGCACCTATATCCACTCATCATGTCCACATGGTTAGACCCTTAAACAAGCCTTTTTTTATCCATCCTATCACCACTAGCATTACCATAGTTTTGGTTACTAGTTTACCGGACTTCATGATCGTTTCTTAGAATTTTGATTCCAATGCTTCTAAATTAGGTTGAATACATTAGTTTAGTTCTTGAGACATTGTTTTAACGTTTTTTTTTTATGTAGTGAGGCTCTAGACTAAGTCATAGACTTTTGGAGTGCTACATTATCACTCCCTTAGGAACATTCGTCTCCGAATGACACCTAAAACCTCTTCTAGGGATAGGAAACACTCAATACAACCAGCCCAACCAACAACATCAATAAATCATAATAAGTTATAATTCATAGGAGTACTTCAAAACCCCATTCAATACATAACATAGCATTACAGATAGAAACTAAATTCACTATTTATCACATATAAGAGTTGAACATTTCATATTTCATATTGAGGAACTACTTTCTAAATATCAACATGTGCTCAACATGAACATCAAGAATTACCATGCAATTAACATGCTCACTACCATTTCATTAAAACTACTATACATATACATATAACTTCAAGTTAATCATAAGAGTATTTTTTCATGAAAATTCAATTTAGCATAAACCTTTACAATGATATGCACATAGTAGTAAAACAAGTCAACTTCACACAATTCATTATTTCCATTTTAAGGGGATTACTAACCTAAACTTTGGCTAGAAATTTCAAGAAAACGATTAGGATAATGCGACTTCATGTCGGCCTCGGCCTCTCATGTTGCTCTCTCAACTAGGTGGTTTCTCTATAAGACTTTTACGGAGGCCACCTCTTTGTTCCTCAACTTCTTGACTTGGCGATCTAGAATTTCCACCGGAACCTCTTCGTAGACGAGGTTCTCATTCGCACCTAATCCTTCAAGAAGTAGAACGGATATGGGGTCACCTATACAATTCTTAAACATTGATACATGAAATACGGGATGGTCCGGGGCTAGTTCCCGTTGTAACTTCAACTCGTAAGCAACCTTCCCGACCCGTTTCACTATCTCATAGGGGCTCACATACTGGGAACTAAGCTCCCCCTTCTTCACAAATATCATCAACCCTTTCACGGGTGAAATCTTCAAGTAGACCATATCACCTACTTCAAACTCAAGATCTCTTCATCTATTTTTGGCATACGACTTTTGATGACTATATGTCGTTTTCAACCTATCCCTTATCATCCGAACCTTCTCTAAGGCCTCATGTATTATATCGGGACCAAGGAGTGAATACTCTCCCACCTCAAACCACCAAACTAGAGACCGACACCTCCTACCATAGAGTGCTTCAAAAGGTGCCATGGAAATACTCGAGTGGTAACTATTATTATAGGAGATATCAACGATAGGTGATCATCCCAACTTTTTTTGAAATAAATAAAGCAAGTTGTTAGTATATCTTCTTGTGTTTTAATGGTATGCTCCGCTTGATTATCAGTTTGAGGATGAAAAGTGGTGCTAAGCTTCACTTGATTACCCAATCTATGTTGGAAAGACCTCCAAAACAAGAAGAGAATTGAGCACCTCTATCCGATATGATGGACAAAGGGATACCATGCAACCTAACAATCTCATTGAGTTACAATCTATCATAATCCTCCGCTAAATAAGTAGACTTAACATGGATAAAGTGAGCTGATTTTGTCAATATATTCACAGTAACACATATGAAGTCATTTTGCCTACGTGTCTGAGGCAAACCCACTACGAAGTCCATATTAATGTCTTCCCACAACCAAGTAGGAATATTCATTACTTGAGTCAAACAACTCTACTTTTGATGCTCGGCCTTTACTTGTTGACAATTAGGGAACCTAGTCAAAAATTCCGCTATGTCCCTTTTAAAACCTTCCCACCAATAGACTTCTTGAAGATCACAACACATTTTTGTGGCACCCGGATGGATAGAATATTGGGAACCATGAACTTCTTCTAAAATTTGACCCCTCAAGTTATCAACATCTAGTACACATTATCTACCTTGGTATCTATGTACCCCATCCCCCCTTGGGAGAATGACTCATTAAACTTGCTAAGGATCGATTTCTTCAATTCCATCAATAGTGGAACAAGATGTTTCTTAGACTTCACCTAAACCACTAAAGATTATTCGGGATTATGATGAACCACAATACCTCCATTTGGAAAATATTCCAACCGAACACCCAACCAATCCAATCTATGAACATGTTTCACTAGCTCTTTCTTACCTTCCTCAATATGAACCAAAATACCCATGGTCATACGACTTAAAGCATCCTCAACCACATTGGCCTTGCCGGGGTTGTAGATAACACTCATGTCGTAATCCTTCAAAAGTTCCAACCATCTTCGCTATCAGATATTGAAATCCTTTTGGGTGAACACATATTGAAGGCTTTTGTGGACGTTAAATACATCCACATGGACACCATAAAGATAATGCCTCCAAATTTTCAAGGCAACCACTATGGCCACTAATTAAAGGTCATGAGTTGGGTAGTTCTTTTTGTGCACCTTGAATTAGGTTGAGGCACAAGCTATCACCCTACCATGTTGCATAAGTACAAAACCAAAACTACTCGAGAAGCATCAAAATATACGACAAACCCTTTGGTACCCTCCGGTAATGTCAACACCAGAGCGGAGGTAAGCTTATCTTTCAACTTTTGTCCAGAAGCCTCCGGCCACTAAAACTTAACTTTCTTTTGTGTCAAGGTTGTCAAAGGAAAAGATATATATGCAAACCTATCAACAAATCTCCTATTATACACCGCTAAACCCAAGAAACTTTTCGGTTGGATTCAAAATTCTACGCGAGTTTTGAACCTCTTCCTTTTTCTTTGGATAGACGTCTATAGCCTCACTTGAAACAATGTGACCAAGGAAAGCAACCGACCTCAACCTAAATTCACACTTACTATATTTAGTAAAAAGTTTGTGTTCCTTGAGTACTTGCAATACTACCTCCAAATAGTCCATATGCTCATCCCCACTCTTAGTGTATACCAATATATCATCAATGAAGACTATCGCAAAAGACTCAAGGTAATCTCGAAACACTCTATTCATAAGGTCCATGAAAGTTGTCGGGGCATTGGTTAGACCAAAAGACATGACTAGGAACTCATAATGACCATACGTAGTTTGGAAAGCCATTTTAGGTTTGTCCTCCCCTCTCAACCTTAATTTGGTTGTAATACCTCGAAAATAGCTTAAGTGCTCTAGAGCCTAATATGTTGGTCTTGATGTTATAACATCCTAAATATGCCTAAAATATATAATATAGGCAGTAGCTAAAATATTAGAGGTGTTGGAAGTCAAACATCAAGGGACGACTAAGACGTTTGACGACTAAGTCACCAAAATGTCTAAAATGTGGTTATATGTTTTTATGTGTGTTTCATGGTGTTTTAATGTTCTTAATAGAGTTAATATAGCATGTATAGTCATTGGTTAAGTTTTCGTGAAGTTTGGAGGTCAAACGACCAAGAACGTCCAAGGCGTTCGAAAGATATGCCTTGAGTCAACCTTGTACGTCTAGGCGAGTTTCGTTGAGTTTTACGTGTTCTTTTTGGATGAATTTCATGTGAGACGTGTTAAACTTATATACTATCATTTTTGGATTGGAAACTTTCGGGAAATTATCCCCAAGGACCATCAAAGGGTCCTTCAGGAAGGACCCCAAAATAAGTGTGCAGGCTGTCCCAGGCAGCCTTGGCGACGGAGCAGTCTACGGCCAGTTGTGGCTGTGACGCCCCGTCAAAGGGTTCCATCGTGGGGTCCTTAGAAAAGGGTGAAGATTGGAACCTTGGCAAGCCACTGTATCCACCAACGGAGGGCTGCGACGCCCCGTTGTGGCTGTGACGCCCCGTCAAGGGCAGGCGTCGCAAGCACCTGTTCCTGCGCGCAGAGTTGCTGCCAATTAAGGGGTGAATTGTAAATTCACCCCACTTTTAAATTAAGTGTTGGACGGTTAATTTAGGGTCTTATGGGTATTTTAATTAACTATATAAGTAGTTAACAACCTAGAGACTTCATTCTTCCAAATTGAAAACCCAAAACACTTAGAAAATATCCCAAAGACTCCATTGAAGTCCAAATTGAAGAGGCAGCTTGGTGAGGGATTTTTGAGTGGAAATTCTTCATAAAAGTGAAGAATTATCATCCTTGAGGTATGACTTTTGATCCTTGAAACTTATTTCATCAAGGAGCCCAACTCTCAAGATGTTTTTCAACGTTTTCTAAAGTGAATTGTCCAATTTCGGGATTCTACCATGGGTTCTTGCATAAATGATTTCTAAACATTGAATTATGATCTAATTGATATTGTATTGATGATTTTAACATAAATTACCTATGAACCCATGTAAATTGATGAACCCTAGTTTTGACTACTTATTGGGTTACTTGATATTAAGCTAATATTGATGAATTGTTGTGTAGTTTCTTATGGGCTTTATAATGATATAAGAATTTTATTCAATTGATATCTAATTGATCTTAGATTGTTAAACCTAGATTGAATTTATGTAGATTCATTGAGTCTTATGGTTATTGCTTTGAATTATTGTTCATGGCCATGGGTAAGGGCCTTGTGATGTTGAATTGGTTGATTTCGCATTGAATTAAAGTGTGGATGAGGGGATGAAGGTATGCTTCCCCATTTTATTTAATTTGATATTAATTATACTTCGATTCTATTGTGCTTGGTATGGTCCACTTATGGTGGCGGTGTTATGTGTTTTACTTGCAATTGACGTGGCCTTGTCGGCGTTACTTTATGCAATATTATGAGCATGGCCTTATTGGCAATTACTTGAAGTTATGTGGCTATTTGTGTAGTTTGATTATGTGAAGCATGACATTACCTATCTACATGTGAAGTTATATAGTCATGTATGTATTCTTCTAGTTATGTTGCCTTAAGTGATCATGTTAGATTTTGACTTGACATTATGAGAGTAGTGTTAGGTTAAGTCTTGGTTATTCCTACCTGAATTTATGAGTCTATGTGTAGTATATTACTGATGTTATGATGACATATAGGGTGACTTGAAGATGTTAGGTTGTTTTAGAGGTGTTTCTAGAATGACTTGTATTATGTGTTAAAAGTGAAGTATGTGATGTCTTGTCTTGGTTGACTTGTATCTCTTGCTTGATGTATATAGAATTATGGCTATGTGATGTCTTGATTTAGGGTGTTATAACTCTTAGTATTGAATGTATGAATGAAATGTGACTTTAAATGATGTTATGAAAGTTTCTTATGTGCAAACCTTGACTTAAGGGGAAGGTTAAGATTGATTCAAGTGTAAGCCGTAATGGTATCCTTCAAAGTAAAGAAATGATGGACTTAAGGTTAGTTGGCTGGAACGGCATCATATTAACACTTAGTAAAGTCATCATGAGCTTCTTATCGCCATTGTGAGGTAGCCCTAGTGGACCTTCCTTGGTAGGGTAAATGTAATTGGGTTATGAACTAAATATGGAACCCTTTTATGTAAACCTAATGTATGAAATACTCTATGAGAAAGAAGACTAGCACCGAGTGAGTATGGCAAGGGAAGTAGTTCTAATTAAGTATGAGACTAGAATACAAAGAAGCCCTTCATATTCCTTAACCATGTGCCTACATGGGATGTATCCAAGTTCTACCATTGGCAAGTAGAACAACCTCATCGGAGTAGGATAGAACTCCGGATTCCATGTCTTGCTACCATGGTCTATGTCGGTTATTGCCTATTCTCATCATGTGGAATACCTATTAGAATTAGATAAGTTTATGAGGTTTATGTGGTGGTATGGCACGCTATCTAGACATTGCACAATAGGCTTTGAAGGTGTTATGTGGAATTTCCTAGGTCTTGTCCAAGACCATTATGTGAGTGTCTTATGTGATGTATTATGTGAGTGTATTATGTGATGTATGAGTCTTAATGAACTAATGAACTAATGACCTATGTTAGTAACAATGTAAATGAATGATTATCTAATCTAAAGTGGCTTAAGCATTCCTTAGCTAAAGTGTGAGGAGGGCATGGAAGGATGATCTCTTCATGTCTTATCTTTGGAAGTCTTGAGGATGACTCTAGTTAGGAAAGTTGGTTAATCTTGTTGACATGATCTAAGCTTTAGGTAGTCTTAAGGACTATTTAGGTAATCTTGAAGAGCTCACTATGGACGTTATCTTCTTGATTTACTTAAGTAGGTCTTTTGATAGCCTTTGGGTAGAGAATGTCATATCACCTATGGTTGGTGATTTAATGAGAATGATTCTACTATAAGGAGTCCATAGGATCACTTGAGTGTGTGTGTAAGTATGGGCGGTTCCTTCACATTTTACTTATGGGAGACTTAGGATTCATGATTGGTAGAGAAATCTCACAATGATGTTTATGATTGCTTTGTAAGTATGTATGTAACTCATTGTAGGTAATCTTAAGGGTCGTTTAGGCACATCTAGAGAGGGTGTATGGGCGGTCTCTCTTTGTGTGACTTAAGTGAATATTAGGATGACTTTAAGTGTGGGAATTACATGCTAGAAGTTGAGTTTTAAGAGGATTTAGCAATTCACTATAACAGTGAATTAATTCACTGTACAGTGAATATAGCTCACTGTAAAGTGATGCTTAAAAATGGTATTTTTGGTTAATTGTTATCTTATGTGTTTCTTAATTGATAAATGATGTTCTTATGATATAAAATATGATTTATAAAATGAAAAGATGCATATTTCCAATAAAGTCCATTTTCATGATTTTTTATGCATATGCCATACTTAGTACATGTGGTTGTACTAATTCTATGCTTTATTTTCTATCTATAGTTATTAATAGGTGAAGAGCTTTGGGAAGTGAAGACTTGGACTTAGAAGATCGTTCAAGAAGAATTTGAAGTATGTCCTCACTTGACTCGAGGGCATATGTCTTTTATGTTTTCTTTGAAGTATTGTAATAGACTATGTCTTTCTATTTTCGTATTGAAGTATGGTACGTGTCCCAAGTATTCTTGTGTCTTAAGATGATGAGATTGAGACTTAGTGTTTTACCTAATTTCTACTTATATGAAAGAGTTTAAAGACTTCTATATTGTTTTACGAAAAGTTTTAATTCCGCACTACTTTTCACTATGTATATGCAATGAATGATATGAAAGAGGCTTGTCTTAGAACTCCGAGAGTTTGTCTCGACGACGCCGGTTACAATCCAAGATTGTACTCTAACTTCTAGGGTATGGTTTTGGGATGTGACATTGGTGATAACCCGACCTCAAGTAAATCTTAGAATATTAGCCTGCACCTTTCAATTGATCAAACAAATCATCGATTATAGAGAGAGGATACTTGTTCTTTATGGTAACTTTATATAGTTGACGATAGTCGATGCACATCCTAAGGGACCCATCCTTCCACTTTACAAAGAACACCGTAGCATCCCAAGGAGAAATAGTAGGTCTTATAAAATCCTTGTAAAGTATGTCTTTGAGTTGAAGATTAAGTTCTTGCAACTATGCCGGGCGATCCGGTAAGGCGGGATTGAAATAGGTTTCTTATCCAGCAATAAGTCTATGCCGAAGTCTATTTCCCGTTCGGGAGGAGCTCCCGGCAAGTCATCGGGAAAGACATCTCGAAAATCCCTCACAACGTGTATTGACTCTAATGGAGAATTTCAGATTAAAGGTGTAACGACCCGAAAGTACCGCTTAGAAGAAGGGAGCACCCCTAGGTCGGAACAATTGTGTACTTGACCTTTCGGAGGTCTTGTACAAGCCTTAGCTGTCATTCATTACATAAGACATGAAAAGTAGTGCGGAATTAAAACTTTTCACGAATAAAATAATAAAGGAAACATCTTTCATAAAAGCTAAGGAGTGATCTTGTCATCACAACCCAACTTAAAGACACGGCATAAATATCTTAGGGACACTCCCCTTTACAGTAAATAAAAATACATAATAAGTCATAATGATGGAAACTAAGAAATAGAACTATGCCTTATATTAGGACATACTTAGTCTTGAGAGACTAGATCCCAAGCTTTGCCTTATAGACTTCTCCTCGCCTCCAACCTATACTTATTAAGTATAGAGAACTATGGGGTTAGTACAAAACAATGTACTAAGTATGGCATATGCAAAAACATGCGAAAAGGATCATTTTAGTAAAGTAAGCTTTCATGCCAAATAAGTAAAACCTTCATTATTTTAGAGTTAAAATAGTATAATAATTATCATTAATAACATAAAATAGAACTCTTATAATTTTAGAACCAAAAGATAACTTTACAGTAAACTCAAGTCTATTATAGTGAACACAGTGAAACATTACCGTGAGCAATTCATCCCAAGCATAGTGAACTCATTTACTTTGAGGTTTCCCTAACCAAGTTATCCTAAGACTCACTAAGGTAAGACATGAAGGAATGACCCATACATCCCCTTCAATACACACCAAAGTGATCCTAAAGACTACAAACCATAGGCCTACCTCGCACGGGAAACATGTCCACACTCTTGGCTTGACATTTGAAGGACACTCATACATTAAAGACTTCATGTATGCACCCTTCTCCAATGGGACTTGTAAGTTACTCTAAGTGCAATGTGAGAGTATCATCCCATACTACTACTCCCACTTAGTGCTCCTTGAGGATCTCCTTGAATTAAGCACACTACATTAATCATTCATAACTTCATTTCATAAAACTTAGCTTTAACATACTTCGTTAACATTAGCCTTAAGTCATATAACTTCATTTACAACACATGATAATTCATTCATACACTTCATATAAATCACACCATGATTCCCCTTTAGAAAGGTCAACTTAGTGCAATGGATAGATATCTTCGCATACTACCATCTACCCTAAGTGATACGTTCTTTTAGGATACTTAGTTCATTCATTCTTTTGTGGGAATATAGAATTAACCGACATAGACCATGACAACTAGACATGTAATTCTGATACTACCCTCATCGGATGAGGGTTCCCCACTTCCCTAGGTTAGGGTTTTTCTCTTAGCTTTTACATGGATTTTCAAATAGCTACAGCTATGCGGATTTAAGGTATAAAGAGATTGCTACTACGTAACTCATTCTCTACTAACGAGGAGTACTCATCTCAAGAGGTACATTGGAATACAACATCTCAACTAACAAAGTGTAACCACCCCTTCTTCATATCCTCTCGGTGCTAGGCATAACTCCCCCACGGTGTCTTAAATATTCTTTACTATAGACTAAGGGATAGCTAATGAGCACCACACCTCAACTCACGAAGGGTACTTATCCCTAGAGGTTACATTGGAATACCACATCTCAACTCACGTAGGGTATCCAACCTCCAAATTATCTTAGAAAGCTCTTGGGAATAGTGAGGTTGCTACCTAACACTTCATCTAAACTCACGAAGAGTGTTCACACCAAAACTATCTTTTTCACTCACAGTCTTTAACTTCATTCATTTATTCATTCATATTGTGAGTGTGTGTGTACATGTGAGCAAACCTTTCATATAAATCATCACATTTATAAAATTAGCTTCTAAACATGCCTACATCTTCATTCATCATATTACACACTTTGACATGATTCACATATTCATAAGGTTCATTTAGACATTGTCTCTAGCATACTTCACGTAAGAAGCTTCGTAAAGAACATCAACAAGAACAACATCATTATCATCTTACTTCACATAATATTCCTTCATGGACTAATTCATAATACACAAGTAGATTCACATTCATATATATAAAGTAAACACCGCCACCAAAGGTGGAACGTACCACTCAAGAGCATTTCATAATAAGAGCTTAAGCAAAGTAACCAACTTACCCTTAATCCAAGATTTCACCACCTATAATCACTTCCTCAATAATACTTCATAAAATAGCCCTTAAGTCAGTATCTAAGTTACAATATAACCATAAAGAAACTCTAACTCTAACATTATCAAATCGTGTTCATTAGACCCATTTTATAAGTCTAAAGTTGATAAAAGAAATAACATGGTTACATTGAAGTTTTAACATTAAAATCACCAACTAACATTACAAATAGCATATTTGAATCCTTTAAACCATTTTCATGCAACACCCATACTTAGAGTCAAAGATAGAAGAACTTAGGGTTTGAAAACATCCTTTGAAATTCCTTAGAAATGGCTCCTTGAATGGAAGAGAGTCCAAGGTTAACTAACATACCTCAATGAGAACGAAACCAACTAATTTTGATGAAGAAACACGTCCACCCCTTCCTTGAGTCCAAGCTTCTATTTGGTTTTGAGAGAGTCTTTCTTGACAGAGGGTTTTGGATTTTAGGAAATGAAGTATAAAATTAGGTATTAGTATTTTATCCCTCTTAAAATACCTAAATTACCCTAAAATAATCATCCATGGTCCATAAAATACTTGGGGTGAATTTACCAAACACCCCAAGCCTTGGCAGAAAAATTGCAGCTTTCACAGGCACCAATCTACGCCCCTTTACAGACGGGACGTCGCCCAGTCGAAGCCCCTTAGATGGGGTCCATCGATTGGGCATGAGGATACACTTTGTAAAGGATATGCTAGCCTTGCAGGGCCTGTCGACGCCCGAGGTTTACATGTCATTGGCTGACCAAAGGTTCGTCCCTTGTGGCCGTCGTTGGTCACTGCTTGGCAGCCTCCTGCCAAATGGATGATCCTCTTCTAGGGCCCCTCGTCAGTCTTAGGTGGGGTCTAGCCCAGAAAATAAACACCTATACATTGTCATCTAGGTCTTAGGAACATCCTGTCACATCTGGGGAGTACCCCCTCAACGTAACCGGCGTCGGGGTCCTCGGAGAGGACTAGGACTAGCCTCTTAGCATTCATCATTACATTCATAGATTAAAAACGCAAAAAATTTAAAACATTTCTATTTCTATAATGAGGTTTGCATATACCTCTTTTATACACATAATATATTCATATCAAGTATACATAGACCCTATATCGAGTATACATAGACCCTTTGTATAAGGAGATTACATAGTCTTCTACTTTTATTTCACATACATAGTATAGGAACATAATCTCATAAGAAGTCTATAATATGTCTCATATTAAATCATCTAAAACTAATTCAACAATTAGGCTTAACCCATACTTCAAAACAACAAAGATCCTCATATTGGCTATACAACAATCGTCTTCGAATGAAAAGGAAAGAACTAGAAGTCTTATAATTAGAACAACATCAATAGGTTGATAACATCATTGTCCTAGAAAGGTGAGGACCTACCGAACTCGGAGAATGAGATTCCAAGTCTTCCATCAATAGTAGTCACGAACCCTTCAATGACCGGAACCTAAACTGTTTGGGACAAAGGGATAAATGGGGTTAGTACATCACTTGTACTAAGTATAGGCACTTATGCACACACAACATAGAAATCATGCTAAAAAGGGTAATTTACCTCAAAGAATGCAAATTCACTTTATAAATACCATATTCACATTCAAAGAACCAACACAAGTCAATAAGCACATATTTCTTATGTCAAGACCATGTACTTCAGAAAACCAACAACATCAAGTCTAGTCAAGCCGACATGCTTATCAACATAATTGACCACATAATATAGACAACTCTATCATCAAGTTGAAGTATCAAAAAACATGCAATAGAGATCATAACATCATAACCTAAGTAATACCATCATGCATGCACCCCCATTAAGTCCACTAGTGCAATGGCTAAGTAAGGACCCATAACCTTACCCAACCAAGTAAATTCAACAAGAACTATAAGTAATGCCCAACTTTACATACTATATCATCAAGAGATAATATCATCATACTTTATCAATAGAGACAAACCACATGCTCATAAATGAAACCCATATCACATAGTGCCACTAACATGTCAGAGTCAACACATACATAAAATATATATTATAGAACATAATAACAACCTCCTAAGGCTTCCCTCAAGGCAAACTTGTGCGAGGCATAAGTAGAGTCTCATATCCCTACCTAGGCTATGTCAAACCTCTTAAGTAACCCTAGTTAGTGTTTACTTCATTACTTTATTTTACATTCGGGAACACTTGCCTTAACTGACATAGACCACAAGAGCTAAGTGTGGAATCCGGTGTTGTAAAACCTTACACCTATGGAAGGTGGTCTACCGGGAAAAGTAGGAGAAACATAAACGTAGCTTTCTAGGTGGATCCACTAGCTAGTATTCCTATAGAGGAAACATAGTTAAGGACACAAGGAGATATGTATTGAACCCTCTACATGCCAATTAGCATTGGAGCCCTCATCTAATGAGAATCCATCGGGTGAGTGTCCCTCATAGGGGAGTCAACACCTCATATGGAACTATAGGGTGAATCTTCCTCTACGGGAAGCAAACACCTCTCATTGTCTAGTTCACTCGGTGCTAAGCTAAGTCCCTTTTGAAATATCTTTATTTATCAATCATTACTTAGTTTAGATCATAGGGTCTAATCCCTTGTATAGTCATAGCCATTTCTCTCAATAGGTAGTGCATCAGTATGTCCTTTCAATACAAACCTCATAAGTGAGATTAACATATTAACATATCATATCATAACAAGGCACATAGGCAAATCATAACCAACCTTATATCATTTCATCTTAAGCATAAATCTCACAATCATATAGTCAAGACATTTCAATTCAATATCATACCAACACCTACTTAGGTTAATCACAAGACACGATTCAATTGAACTACATCATCTATCACAAGCATTCATAATTGAACTAAAGGTTAGGATCATGAAGATTTACCCAATCTCCTTCAAAAACCATCATCTTGGTATTACCGTTAAACAACCAATCTTATCCAATAATAGGTGTAGTAACATCATTCAATAGTAATTAACACAAGAACTAATTCAATTGTATCATCACTATCCCAATCAACTTCAATTCATAACCTAGGGTTAGGGGAATTAAGGTTCATTATGAATTCTTAAGGAAATAGATTTAATCGCAACAATAAATTATCATAGGCAGTCCATGAATGAATTAGAATAGATAAAACCAAGTCTAACTATCAATATATTCTTAAATTCCCATCAATTTATAAGCAAGATCCAAGATTTGGGGAAATTGGGGAATGGGACATGATCCACAAGAAATTCCCTCGATTGGAATCAATTACTCAACTATCTACACTTAATTAGTCACAGGAAATCACACATGATAAGAATCAATCATCAATTTCAAGTTTAGAAGAAAACCCATTAGATTAGAAAAACCCTTGGAATCGGGTGATTTAGAAATAAACTTTGAAAGGACCTCTTGGGAAAAGGAATCCCAATACTAAAGAACGCATAACTTAATGAAGATTAATCCAAGCAATTGAAGTGAAATCTTAGAGAAATTGGTATTCTTGTTCAAGCATTGTTCTTCCTTCAATGGAGGATTTTGGGAGATAGAAACTAGAGAGAGATGAGAGCTTTTGGGTTTTGTTTTGGGAATTTGGTTTAGGTTAGTGAAAATTGACTTAAAACTGACCCTGAGGCTATATATAATCAACCCCTAAATTACCCAAAAGACCCCTCACTTAATTGGGACTTTTTGTGAAGTCAAAATTCTTAAAATTACGATTTCAACAAATTTGGGAAGTGGTTGCGCATTGCGGGGCTAATTTCACATATTATTTTTGAAATTCGATTTGAGGCAGTGGACCTCCTGGAGTGCACGCGTTGTGAGTAAGCTTTTTTCACTCCGCGTGACACCTGCGCTTCAAGCAGTGGACTTCAAATCTAGGTTGTCGCAAGTTGTCTTCGTAGCTTGCTTACCAAGGTTTGGGTCCTCCTCAAGGACCCTTCGAGTAGTCCTTTTGGAGTCGTTACCAGACGTTTAGACCCTTTGAACTAAATTCTACCTATTTAAAGTCTTTTCAAAAGTTTTGTACTTCATTTGACCTTCCCAAAGCGTCACCAAACATAGGGACGTCAACTAGTTCAATTTAGCTAGTTTCCAGACGTCATGGACGTTTCTTGACGTCTTGACTCTTAAACTTCCTAAATGGTTTATAAACATTATTTTACACTTAGAAATAGACTTTTAAGGTTTAGTTCATCATCTAATCCTCTATCTTATGTCATGGACTTTCGGAGTGTTAAATTATCCACCCCTTAGGAACATTCGTCCCCGAATACACTAAAACCTCTTTTGAAAGAAAAGGATAGACTCAATACTAGCAGCCCAACCAACAACATACAAAATCAACATGATTTACAAATTTAACATGTCATTTACATAAAGTAACTCAATACATCAATCACAATACATAAGGCTCAAAACCACAACATGAGGAATTTCCTTCTCACATCCATATGAACTCAACATATCATCAAGGAGTCAATTATGCCAAAACTCAACCAATAAACATACCAAAATATCATTTCATATAGGCAGCAACATACCAAGTACATAAATAAGTTAAAATCAAGCAAAAGATAACTTTTCCATGAAACACATTTTAGCACAAAACCTTTTACCATAAATATGCATATCTTTGCAAAATAAGTCAAATTAAAATTAACTCATTATTTTCATCTTAAATAGGAACCACTAACCTTAATTCGCAAAGATATGAGAATAACGGGACTTCATAACGAGGACTCAACTTCCCTGTCTTGACAAATCTCACCACTCCTTTCATAGGTGAAATTTTTAGATACACCTTATCACCTTCTTCAAATTCTAAGTCTCTCCTCCTATGGTCTACGACATAGGACTTTTGCCGGCTATAGGGTGTTTTCAAATGGTTCCTTATCATATGAACTTTCTCCAAAGTCTTATAAATCAATTTGGGACCAAAAAGTGAAGACTCCCCCTTTCAAACAATCCAATTGGAGATCTACATCTCCTACCATACAAGGCCTCGAAAGGAGCCATAGATATGATGAATGGTAAATATTATTATAGGAAAAACAACAAAAGGCGAATGTTTATCCCACATTCCTTTGAAGTCGATCACACAAGCTCTAAGCATATCTTGAAGGGTTTGAATAGTACGCTCCACTTGACCATCCGTTTGGGGATGAAAAGCGGTACTTTACTTCACCTTTGTACCCAACCCTTTCTGGAATGACCTCCAAAACCTAGATGTGAATTGTGCACCCCTATCCAATATGATGGATACTGGAATACCATGGCAACACACAATATCATCTGTGAAGATCCTTCCATAATCCTCCGCCGAGTAAGTGGACTTGACGAGTATAATGTGGGCAGATTTAGTCAACCTATGCACAACCACCCATATGGAGTCATATTGGTTCTTTGTCCGAAGAAAACCTACCACGAAATCCATATTAATATCTTCACACTTCCAAGTGGGAACTTGGATTTCTTCAAGTAAGACACCCGAATTTTGGTACTCGGCTTTTACTTGTTGACAATTTGGAAATTTTGCAACAAATTCCGCTATGTCCCTTTTCAAGCCATCCCACCAAAACACTTCTCTAAGGTCATGATACATCTTTGTACAGACCGTATAAATGGAATAACGAGAACCATGAGCTTCCTCAAGAATTTGGTTTCTCAAATCATCTACATTAGGAACACACAACCTTTCTAGAAACCTCAAAACACTATCCCCCCCCCCCTCGAAGGAGAATGACTCATTAAGATTACCTAGAATCGATTCTTTCAACTCCTTAAATGATTGATAAAGGTGTTGCTTAGACTTCACCTCAACCACCAAAGATTATTCGGAGTTATGATGGACTATAAAACCACCATTTGGAGAATCTTCCAATCTAACACCCAAACAAGCCAACCTATGAATATCTTTCACTAGGTCCTTCTTGGCTTCTTCTACATGAGACACACTACCCATGGTCATACGACTTAGTGCATCCGCAACCACATTGGCTTTTCTGGGTGATAGATAACACTCATGTCGTATCTTTCTACAATTCCAAGGACATTACTAAGAACTCATAGTGACCATATCTAGTTTGAAATGCCATTTTTGGTATATCCTCGCCTCTCACCATAAATTGGTGATAATAAATGCACATTCTCAGGGACCCATCCTTTTTCTTCACAACCAATACCGGTGCACCCCATGGTGAAATACTAGGTCTAATGAATCCTTTTTCTCGAAAGTCATTGAGTTTAGCCTTCAACTCTTTCAATTCTGCCGGAGCCATCCGATAAGGAGGAATTGAAATGGGGTTGGTATCCTGTAGCAAGTCAATACAAAATTCAATTTCCGGTTCGGGAGGAATTCCGGAAAGATCGTTATGAAAGACCTCCGGAAATTCCCTTACTACGTGGACCGACTCAATGGGAGGATTTTCGTAGTCTAAATCTTTAACTCTTACGATATGGTATAAAAACCCTTTTGAGATAATTTTACAAGACTTAAGACAACAGATGATACAACCTCTAGGAATAGAATTTCCCCCCTTCAACTCCAAGACGGGTTCATTAGGAAAGTTGAACTTTACACCTATAGTTCTATAATCAATGGAAGCAAAACAAGAATGCAACCAATCCATACCCTAAATTACATCAAAATCAACCATATTGACTTTTACCAATTCAACATGATTAACTCTATTAGGCAATATTATAGGACAAATTCTATATACTCTCTTAGCAACAACCGACTCACCCACCGGGGTAGTCACCATAAAAGGTTCATTCAAGATATCGGGCAAAATGTAAAACTTTTTAGCTACTAGAGGAGTAACAAATAAATAATTAGAACCGGGATTAAGTAAGGCATATACATCAATAGAAAAGACTTTCAAGATACCGGTCACCACATCAGGAGAAGTCTCTTTCTCAACCCTAGAGCAGAGAGCATAGAAGAGATTCTTCTTCGAAGCATCATCATTTGAACCACTTGCTTGTCCACTCACCTTGTATTGCCCCTTCAAATTAGGGAAATACCTTACCTTATGACCCCTTTTTCCACAAACAAAGCAATTACCCATTCCAATTTAGCATTCGCCCACACGACTCTTTCACACTTAGTACAAGTAGGCTTCTCACTAGGTGAGTTTCCACTCTTTCCCTTGTGGGACTCAGGTTTAGGCACCTTATCATCATGAGCCTTAGATAACTTAGAAAGGACTTAATTGGAGAACCTCTTCTTGAACTTAGGCTTGTCATGAATGTCAAGCCTACCTTTTGAAGAACCACTATCAAAAGACCTTGACCTATTCGCATCTCTATTCTCTCTCTTAACCCTTACCTCTTCTACTTGTTGAGCATGAACCATGAGGCGAGAAATGATCATATTATCATATATCATAGACGAAAAACATTCTTATTTCAAGTCATCCGACACTCCCATCACAAAGCAACTCATTTTATCCCTAGGGTCGGACACCAAGGAAGGAGCATACTTTGAAAATTTAGTGAATTTCAAAGAATAGGCAAGCACACTCATACCGCCTTGACGAAGGTTGATGAATTCTTCCCTTTGGCTTCCCTCTTTTCCCTAGGAAAGAATCTATCAAGAAAAGTCTTCTTGAAAATGTCCCATGTCACTGGTCTACCCCTTAAAGGCCTATTGTCTCTCCATTGGATGTACCAAGTTTGGGCTACGTCTTTGAGTTGGTAGGTGGCTAACTCGGCCTTGTCACTCGTAGTCAACCCCATAGCATAGACGATTTTGTATGTTTCATAAATGAACTCTTGTGGGTCTTCCTCCGCTTTGGACCCATAGAAAGTAGGGGGATTCATCCTTGTGAAATCCCTCAAACGGGAGGCCATGGTGATAACATGTTTGTTTCCTCAGGGTACCACCTTTCGATTAGCTTGGGTCGTTATGGTTTTTGCTTGAATAGTGACAGCTTGTGCTTGGTTAGTAATGGTTTGGGATATTTGGAGAAAGGCTGCCCTTATATCCCCACCCGTCATAGGAGGAGGAGCAATCGGAACTTGATCACCCATAGCAACTTCTTCAAGTGGAGGCACTTGGTTGTCTTGTGCTCCCACATTAACGATCCCTTCCTTGGCCCTTCTTGCGGCCGCCCTTTGAGTATTCATACCTATAACCACCATACAAGGTTTAGGTGAAAGAACATATAAAGTAGACTCTATAGGCACGACATAGGATTACAAGAAGATGAGAGTTTCCTAAGCATCACGTGGTCTCTCATTCATAAGAGTGGAGCGCTTCACAATTATGAATAAGAATCTTCATTGACGTGGTTTAATGAGACATCAATCCTTAAGGTATTCAACCTCATGCTCTGATACAAAGTTTTTTACATCCAGGGAGCACCCCTGGACGTAACCGACATTGTCGTCCTTGGGGAGGACTAGGACTAGCCTCTTAGCATTCATCACTACATTCAAAGGTTAAAAATGCGGAAAATTTAAAACTTTTCTATATCTATAATGAGGTTTACATAGACCTCTCGCATACACATAATATATTCATATCGATTATACATAAACCCTTCGTATAAAAAGATTACTAGTATTCTACTTTTATTTCACATACATAGTATAGGAACATAATTTCATAAGAAGTCTATAATGTGTCTCATATTCAACCATCTAAAATGAATTCAATAATTGGGCATGTAACGACCCTAAAAATGAAATAGGTCAAACTAGAGTGTAACATTTCGAAAATGCAAGACGTTTAGTAAAGCCTAATATAGGTGTTGGGAAGTCTAGACACTGTTTTTAAGGTTCGTTTAATGAATATAGGTCATTTAGGAAGTGTAAGAACCAAAACGTCCAATAACGTCCATGACGTCCGAAAGTTTTTTCAAGGAGGTGCTAGTGTTCCTTAGCCTATTTGGCTAGTGTTAAGAGTCTGAAATTAGTGAAAGTTGGTAAAAATGTATGGAACCCGAGTTAGGGATGTTTCATGGTAGAAACGTCTGGGTAAGACTCCACAAGGACCAACCAAGGGCCCTTGAGGAGGACCCGTGCAGGACTTGACAAAACTGCCTGGGCAGTGTGCATCGACGGGAAGGCCTACGGTCTGTGTGTGGACCAACAGACCGTTGGTGACACCATTGCTCCACACTTGGCCAAGTGTTGTCCGTGTGCATCAACGGGGCAACCTAAGGCCCGTGCTTGGACGAACGGACCGTCGATGCCACCGGCTCTCCTCACTTAGACAAACTTTGGTGGGGAGCACCTACGGAACCACCTACGGCTCATGGGTGGACTGACAGGGCGTCGATGCCTCCGTCGTCCCACACTTAGCCATGGGGAGTAATCCCTCGGCTGCACAATTCTATGACCTAGACGACGGATGTGCAGCATGGATGGGGACCAAAACCGTTGACTCACAGACAGACCGTCGACGGGGTCTCGTCTGTGAGGGGTTGGTGAGTTCCTTCACGTTTTAAATTAAGTCCAATTATTAGTTAGGGTGTTTAGGCAGTTAATTAAGGGATTAAGGGAGTCTAATTAAGTTAGTTAGTCACCTATACAAAGTCCCTAACCTTATTTAATCTAAAGACAACTCAAAAATAAATTACTCTATTTTCTCTCTTCTTTCTCTCTTTATTGGAAGACTCCATTGAAGCTAAGTCTAGGAGGTGAATTGGGGGATGGAAAAGGGTGGATTAATCTTCAAATTCTCATCAAAACATTAAGGTATGGGATCTATTCACCTTTGGACCTCTTTCCTCAAAGGGTTCATTCAAATTGATTTCAAAACTAGGGATTTCATATGGGTTTCATTGAATTCCGAATTTGAAGTTATGAATTGAGTTGTTGATGTTTCCTTTAGGTTAAATTGAGTTGATTAACATGTATTTTAACTTGATTGTATTAGTTTTATGGTCTTGCCTAAATTGAAGAATATGTTCCCAAGTCCCTAACCCTAGGTTGTGTTCTTGACTTATATTTAAATTGTTCATTCACTTGACTTGCTTAGGGGTTGAATCACTTGAAGATGATGTTGTTTATGATGTTTATGAACGAATTAGGATGATGATAGTCTTTTATTCTAGTTCTTTATAGGTGATCTAGGGTATGATGAATTGACTTAGTCCTAAGCTTTAATCTACTATTGAGTTATGATGTGGTGATTCTTGTAAGACTTGTGATCATATTGGTTATTGAATTATTGTGATTTGATGACCTAATTGGGTTTAACCAAGGCTTGATGGTAAGACCTTGATGATGGTGAATTGTGAAGAAGACTTGGTAAGTCTTGTGACCTTATTCTTTGTTTCCATTATGGTTTATTGTGATTAAGTCATGATGATAGTATTGGAACATGCCTTGTTTAGGATTGATAGTGTGGTATGATGTTGAATTGAAATGTCTTAACTTTGGTTGTGAGGTTGCTTAGGGTGTACATGTTATAAGAATGGTGATGTGTATCAATGTGCCCTACTATGATGTGATATGTAAAGTGTTAACCTTACTTATATGAATTGTGAAGAAAGGCTTCTACTCATGCAATACCTATTGAGCTATTATGATGATGATTATAGAAGGGTTAGACCCTATGACCTAAACTAAGCTATGATTGATGAATAAATATATTAAAGACATTTCAATAAGAGACTTAGCTTAGCACCGAGTGAACTTGACAATGGGAGGTGATGGCTTTCCAATAGAGGAAGTGTTACCCTTTGGTTCTATATGTGATGTTGACTCCCCATTGAGGGATACTCATTCATTGATTCCCATTAGATGAGGACCCAATTACCAAGTGGTATGTAGAGGGAATCACCTATCTCTTAGTTCTTTAACTATGTTTCCCCCATAGGAAGACTAGTTAGTGGATCCACCTAGAAAGCTACGTTTATGTTAGGTTCTATCTTGGCCGGTAGACCACCTTACATCGGTGTAAGGTTTTACATCACCAGATTCCACATTATCTCATGTGGTCTATGTTGTTTAAGGCAAGTGTTTCCTAAACTAAAATGAAGTACTGATGTATAGACTAACTAAAGTGACTTGAGAGGCTTGACTTAGCTTAGGTAGGGGTATGGGACTCTACTTATGCCTTGCACTACTTTGCCTTGATAGGAGCTTTAGGAGGTCAACATTATGTTTATTAATGATGATAAAGATAGATGACTTTATATGATGATTATGATGCCTATGAACATGTAATGGTTTTTATTGTTAAAGTATGAACTTATGTGTATTGAAGGCTATATTATGTGAAGTAAGTTACTATTTATGATTCTTATTTGGTTACTTGATTAAGTAGGGTTATGGGGCTTTGCTTGGTCATTGCACTTGTGGATTTATAAGGGTTATGTTTGGTTGTCTTGCTTTACTATTCGCATGATTAACTCTTATTCATGCTTGTGATTACTTGATGATGGAGTTAAGTGAGATTATGGGTTCGAGTAGGTGATATGCATATAGTTGCTTTGGTTTGACTAAACATGTTTAATTGGTTGGTCTAGGTGTTGATTGTGCATAAAGACATAAAATATCATGATTTAACTAATTGTCCCTTTTTAGCATGTATGGTTGTTATATGGGCATTTGGTCTCATACTTAGTACATGTGGCGTACTAACCCTATTTTCTCCCTTTTTCCCAAACAATTTAGGTTCCGGTCATTGAGGTTTGATTCAAGGCGATCGAGAAGGAGGCTTGGATACTCTTATCATCCAAGTGGTAGGTCCTCATTTTCCCGAGGATGATGCCGATATTCTACCTATGGATTTGCTTAGATATTAAGACACTTATGTTGACTCTATCTTTTCATTTGAAGACAAGTTGTATAAAGCCAATTTGTGTCTTACTTATGATGTTGTAGGGCTATGCCCATTTTATATTTTCATTCTAGATGGTTATGAGATGAGACGGATTTAATGACTCTAATTCTATCTTATATAAATGTATGTGAAATAAAAGTAGAAGACTAAGTAATCTTTTTATATGAAGGGTCTATGTATACTCGATAATAATACTATTACGTGTATGTAGAGGTCTATGTAAACCTATTAGTTAAAGTTACAAGTTTTAAATTTTCCATACTCTTTAACTTGTGAATGCGATGATGATAATCTAAGGGGCTAGTCTTAGTCCTCAATGAGGACGACGATGCCATTTACGTCTGGGGGTAAACCCGAATGTGACATAGATCTTCGCATGTGCTTCATGTGTTAATAATGTAATAAAATAGTGTATTTAAGCATTAGGATTCAGTTCGTAAAGTTTGGGAGTGTTTGGAAGTAAAACGTCCAAGACGTCCGTGAACTAGTCCAAGTTGAACTAGTGTGTCGTAGTGAATTGTAGTGAAGTTTTGGGGGATGGTTTGAGGGTGAGATTGAATATCGATGGTTCCTATGTGTAAACTGACATGTAAATGGTAGAAACTTTTGAGAACGATGCCCCGGGGACCATCCTAAGGGTCCCCGAGGAGGACCCAAACATGGGCCATCAAAGTTGCAAGGCAGCCTAGATTTGGGAGCTGTTGCGCAACGCTCAGCCAGTACTTGGTGGGAAATTTTGGCCCTGCGATGCAAGGCCAACACAGACCTCACTGTCCCAAAATATTTTCCAGAACCAAAATCTGAAAATGACCTCGCGATGCGCAGCCAGGTCCCAAATATGCCCGCGTCGTTTTTAAGTCAAATTAGAAGTTGGAAAAGGATCCAAATAGTGTAGGGGTCTTTTAGGAACTTTGGGGGATCATTTATGGACTGATTTAGGTCATTTTAAACCTCATTTCACCCACCAATTCAAACCCTAAAGATCAAATCAAAATTTCTCCAAAACTCTTTCTCCAAAATTCCCATTTTCAAGAAGCTTCAAGCTCCAAAGAAGAAGACCAAAATCCTTAAAGTTTCTTCACCAAAATTAGTGGGTTTCTTCATATTAAGGTATGTTATTCATCCTTGAACATTCTTTCATTCAAGGTGCCATTTCAAAGAGATTTCAAAAAGGATTTCAAACTTCAAACTTCTTTATTCCTTGAATCTAAGTATGGGTCTTTGCATGAAAATGTTCTAATGATTAAAATGAGATTTTCTTAGTGTTAAATGATGATTTAAATGGAAAACCCCAATGGAATCATATCTATTCTTTTTATCAACTTTTGGCTTATGAAATGGGTTTAATGACCATAATTAGATAATGTTAAAGTTATAGTTTCTTGGTGGTTTTATTGAGTTTTAACTACTGCCCTAAGGGCAATTTTATGATGGATTATAGGATAAACTGTGGATAGGTTGTGAAAGATTGGATGAATGGTATGTTGTCTATGTTGTTTAATCCTTATTGTGAAATGCTCTTGAGTTGTACGGTCTACCTTTGGTGGCAGTGTTTACTTGAACTTTATGAAGTTATATGTGTATTGTGAGAATGGCCTTGAAGGCATGATATGTGAAGTGAAGTGAAGTGATGATTTTTATATATATATGTATGATATGTGTTTGAAGGTTGAAATGACTATCTTGAATGGTTTATGTCTAAATGAAGTATGTATTTGATATGTGAGTAAATTGTGATAAATGTGGGTATGAGCATGTCTAGAAATCAATGTTATGAGTTATGTTCATTATGTGAAAGGTGTGTTCACATGTACTCACACTCACACTTGAATGCATGAATGAAGTCAATGAATGAAAATGGGGGATTGTAGGGTAGACACTCTTCATGAGTAGAGATGAAGTGTCTAGACCATCCCGACTATTCCTAAGTATGAAAAGGGGGGATTTTTGGGTGAACACTGTTCGTGAGTTAAGATGAAGTGTTTAGTAGCTACCTCACTATTCCCAATGAGCTTTCCAAAGATAGGTTGGAGGTTGGATACAGTTCTCGAATTGAGAAGGGGTGTTCAATAGTTATATATTATCCTATAGCACAGAGAGGATTTGAAGAAGGGGTGGATACACTTCGTGAGTAGAGATGTTTTATCCAATATACATTTTGATATGGGTGCTCCTCGTTAGTAGAGAATGAGTTACTTAGTAGAAATATGTTAAACCCTTAAATATGCTCCTGCATAGGTGTAGCTATTGGATAATCCATGTAAAGGCTTAAGAATATGACCCTACCTTAGGCAAGTAGCGATCCCTCATCCGGTAATGGTAGTACCGGGATTTTATGTAAATCTCTAATGGTCTATGTCGGTTAAACCTAGCCCCCACAAATGTATGTAAATGAACTAAGTCTTCTCAAGGGTTAACTACTTAGGATAGGTGGTGGAATGGGACGCTATCTATCCATTGCACATGTAGACATTTGGAGGGAGTCTTGGTATGTCCTTATATGAAATGTATGAATGGCTCATTATATGATGCGAATGAAAGTAATGTGACTTCAAGTATTATGTTAAAGAAGTGTGTTGAAGTTATGTCTTATATTATGAAGTTATGAATGATGAATGTGGTGTACTTAATACAATGTAATCCTCAAGGAGCACTAAGTAAGAGTAGTAGTATGGAATGCTACTTTCAAATTGCACTTAGTGTAACTTTCAAGTCCACTTGGAGAAGGGAACTTATGTGAAGTTCCTATGTATATGTATGTTCCTCTAGTGTCTTTAGTATTGGGTTTTGACTTGTTAAATGCAATGATGTATGCTTGTACTTAGTAGTCTTAAGGATCTCTTAGGTAGGTATTGGGTAGGTTGTATGGGCAATCTCTTTATGTCCTACCTAGGGGAGCCTTAGGATAAGTTAGGATATAAGTAGTTCACGTGTAATTTTGAGTTCACTGTAAGTATGCTTTTCTGCTATAAAAATGCATGTTTTGCCTTATGTGCTAAATGTTGGTTTTAAATGATGTCTTGTAACTTAATTTATGAAGGTTTTTATCAAAATAGCATGACTTTTATGTTTCTTCTAAATTGTCCCTTTTTGCATGATTTTGCATATTGTCATACTTAGTACAATATTTGTACTAACCTCATAATTTTCTATACATTATAAGTATATGTTGGAGCCAAGTTGAAGGTTAGAAGGCAAGCTTGGGAATCTACTCTCTATACATTAAGTATGCCCTCATATATACGAGGGCATAGTCTTTATTTCTTTAGTTCTTCTTTAAGACTTGTATAAGACTTATTATGTATTTTCTTTCAATGTAAAGGGTCGTGTGTAAGACCTCAAAAATGACTTAGTGTAACTAGATCCTAAAATGTTGGTAATGGTGGTATGATATCCTTAAATGGTCTATAATATGGTATTGAGGCAGTAGCTAAAGTATTAGGTGCATTGGAAGTCAAATGTCAAGGAACGACCAAGACGTTCGACGACTAAGTCACCTAAGTGTCTCATATGTGGTCCTATATGTTTATGTGTTATTCATGAGGTTGTAATGTTCTTAAATGAGTTTAAATAGTGTATAAAGTCATTGTGTCAAGTTTTGAGAAGTTTGGAGGTCAAACGTCCAAGAACGTTCATGATGTTCAAAAGATGTGCCTTGAAGTGACCTTGTGTTTCTAGGCATGTTTCGTCGAGTTTTACGTGTTCGTTTTTGATGAAATTCATGTGAGAGGTATTAAACTCGTATACGGTCATGTTTGGGTTGGAAATGTCCGGGAAAACATCCCCAAGGACAAACCAAGGGTCCTTGAAGAAGGACCCATGTTGGTGGCCAAGACTGCCCAAGGCAGCCTCACCTACGGAAGCCAATCGACGGCTAGTGGCCTGGTCGACGGTCCGTGGGTGATGGGTGTGGGTAGGTAATTAGACTGGGTGTCTAATATACCTGTCCCAAGTCTCTGAACCTATCTACTTAGGACAGCACGGCCCGTAAATGGACCCGTCGATGGGCAAACCGTCGATGGCAAGTCCTTGTCCCAGACCACGGACTAAAAGACTGTCCGTAGGTCAAAAGACGTCCCGTCGATGGGTTACGTTGGTAGGTACTTAGTCTTGGGAGAGAGGATAACCATGGAAAGTCTCTTAACCAACCAAAGGAAGGACAGGACGGTCCGTTTGTGGACAAATGGTCCGTCGACTGCAAACCGTTGGTGGACTATTTTTCCTGTGCAGCCTCACTATTAAGTGAGGGGTGAAATGGGAATTTAACCCCACTTCCAAATAAAGACTTTGGCTGTTACTAAGGGGTATATTTGGTATTTTAATGGTGTTTATAAGGCTTTAACACTTAGAAGATTTCATTCTTCAAAATCAAAACCCCAAAATCCCTTAAGAATTTCCAAAGACTCCATTGAAGTCCAAAGTCAAGGAAGAGCTTGGTGTGACGAATTAAGTAGAGTTCTTCATAAAATTGAATAATTAGCTTAATTGAGGTATGGGTTTTAATCCTTGAAACTCGTTTCATCAAGGAACCCAACTTCAAAGATGTTTTCTAAAGTTTTCTAAAGTTGAATTGTCCAATTTAATTATTCTACCATAGGTTCTTGCATTAATGGTTTTTAATCATTCAATAGTGATTAAATTTTTGTTACTTAGATGATTTTAAATCAATCTACCTATGAACCCATGTAATTGATGAACCCTAGTTTTTGACTAATTGATGGGTTACTTGATATTGGTCTAATGTTTATGAATTCATGTGTAGTTTCTTATGGGCTTTCTAATGATATAAGAATTGTATTCAATTGTTGTCTAATTGATCTTAGATTGTTGAATCTATATTGAACTGGTTTAGATTTCATTGATTATTATAGTTTATGTATTGAATTGATGTTCATGGCCATAGGTAAGGGCCTTATGAGGTTGAATTGGATGATTTGGTATTGGCTTGAAGTGTTGAGGATGAAGAGGTGGTATGCTGCCCTATTTCTTCTTATATAATGTTATTTTAGACTTCAATTATGTTGCGATTGGTTTGGTCCACTGATGGTGGCGGTGTTATGTGAATTGATATGGCCTTGTCGGCGCTATTTTAACTATATTGATGATCATGGCCTTGTCGGCACTACTTGAAGTCAGATGGCTATTTGTGTAGTTTATTTGGTGATGTATGATTATATCTACATATATGTGAAAGTATGTGATAGTCTATTGATTATATTAGGTAATCATGTTATGCTATGGCTATGTGTTAAGTGTGTAGTCTTAGAGTTGTTACATGGTTGTTCCTAATTTGGTTATATGAGTCTATAATGATTATGTATATGATGTTAAGGTAATGAATAGGTTGACTAAATGATGTTAAGGGTCATTCCTAGGTGTCTAAAAGATTATATGCTATATGTGAATAAAACGAAGTAATGTTGTGTCTTGTTTAGGTAGACTTGTGTCCCTTACTTGATGTTTGTATGAATATGAATATGTAATGTCTTGACTTAGGAACTTAAAGAGTCTTAGTCTTGAATGAATGAATGTTAGGTGAGACCTTGAATGATGATAAGAGGGTCCTTTATGTGAAACCTTGAACCTAGTGGTAAGGTTATGAAACTTGAACTCGTAAGCCGTAATGGTATCCTTCATGTAATGAATGATGGACTTAAGGTTGATTGGCTGGAACGTCATCACATCAATCCTTAGGAAAGTCATGATGAGTTTCTTGTCGCCATAGTGAGATAGCCTTAATGGACCTTGCTTTGGTAGGGTAAATGTAATTGGGTCATGAACATGATATGTGACCCATTTGTATGAGCCTTAGTGTGATTAAATCTATGAGAATGAAGGCTAGCACTGAGTGAGTATGGTAAGGGAAGTAGTTCTAGTTAAAGTATGACACTAGATTACAAAGCATGCCCTTCATATTTCCTTAACCATGTGCCTACATGGGATATGTCTAAGTTCTACCATTGGAAAGTAGAACAACCTCATCGGAGTAGGATAGAACTCGGGATTCCATGTTTTGCTACCATGGTCTATGTTGGTTATTGCCTATTCTCATCATATGGGATACATATTAGCATTAGAGAAGTTCTATGAGGTTTAGGTGGTGGTATGGGACGCTATCTAGACATTGCACAATAGGCTTTGAAGATGTTAGTAAGAGTCCCTAGGTCGTGTCCAAGACCATTATTTGAATATCCTTTATGTGATATATGTCTCTTAAATGAATTAATGAACTAATGACACATGTTAGAAAGTATGTAAATGAATAAGCACCTAATCTAAAGTAACTTAAGGATTCCTTAGCTAAAGTGTGAAGAGGGCATATGGGATGATCTCTTCATGTCTTATCTATGGAAGTCTTGAGAATGACTCTAGTTAGGGAAGTTTCTTGTTATGTTTGACATGATCTAAACTTAGGAAGTCTTAAGGACTATTTAGGTAATATTTAAGAGGTCAGTCATGGACGTTATCTTCTTGATTTACTTAAGTAGGTCTTTTGATAGCCTTGGTAGGGGAGATTGTCATCTTATGTATGCCTTGTATGTTGGTGTATTGTAGGTGTTTATGTATCTCATTATGAGTAATCTTAAGGATCGTTTAGGCAATCTAGAGAGGGTGTATGGGCGGTCTCTCTTTGTGTGACTTAAGTGAATCTTAGGATAGTTTTAGTGAGAAGACTACATGCGAGAAGATGTTTAAAACGAAATTAGAAGAATTCACTGTAACAGTGAGGTACTTCACTGTACAGTGAACTGAGTTCACTGTAAAGTGAATTCAAAAATTATGATTTTTGGTTAAATATTTTCTTATGTAATTCTAAGTTGCTAAATGTTGTTCTTATGATTATAATATTATTTCTAAGTGAAAAGATGCATATTTCCAATAAATGTCCGTTTTCATGATTTTTATGCATAAGTCATACTTAGTACATGTGGTTGTACTAATTCCATGCTTTATTTCTATCTATATAGTTCTTGGTAGGTGAAGAGATTTTGGGAAGAAGATTTGGATTTAGAAGATCGTTCAAGTAAAGTTGAAGTATGTCCTCATTCGACTCGAGGGCATATATTTCTTTTATGCTTCTATTGAAGTATTGCAATAGACTATATAGTAGTATGTTTTGTATTTCGTATGGGACGTGTCCCAAGTACCCTTGTGTCTTAAGATGATATTATTGAGACTTAGTATTTCCTATTACTTCTATGTGAAAGAATTTTTAAGACTATGATAGTTTTATGAAAAAATTTAATTCCGCGCTACTTTTCATTATGTATATGCGATGAATGATATGAAAGGCTTGTATGCGACTTCCGAGAGGTCGAGTACGCCGGTTACAATCCGAGATTGTGCCCTAACTTATAGGTTGTTGTCTTGGGTTGTGACATCGTGTCCCTACGATATTCATGTCGTGTCTTTATGTTGGCTTGTGACGATGAGACTATCCTTTAGTATTTATAAAAGATGTTTTCCTTATTATTATTTATCGTGAGAAATTTTAATTTCTGCACTACTTTTCAAGTACGCCTTGTTCTGACCAAAGAGTTGCCCTAACTTCTAGGGTGTACTTGTGAGTCGTTACAAACTTAGTATCAAGAGCATAAGGTTTTGGGAAATAGTTTATGGTTCAAAAGTCTCACAAGCCAAGTCTAGTAGAGTCTTGTTCATCGGTGTGAGTCACGACACATCCATGAACGAGAGACTATAGGACGATAGAGTTTCACTTTCTTTATTACTCTTGTGTCGTGCCATAGAGCTTAACTGCATATGATCTCTCTCTTAATTTCCCTTGTCCGGTGGTCTTCTAGATATGATTGCTTGGAAGGGGTGATGTTAAAAGGTTTGAGGGAGAAAAGGTGAGTTTTGATGCTTATTGTGGTATTGTGACTAGATGAGTAGATGTGAAGGTGATTTTGGAAGATGGTGATGTCAAGCCATATATGGCTATGTGTGATCTATCATATTGGAAAAATTATGATGGAAATTTTATTGTGGTGTAGTTCTAGCATGATGTGAGTTATATTGGTAGAATGAAGTCCTTTTTGGGGACAATGATTTATCTTGTAAGCTATGTGCAATGATAGTAGAAAGCTATGGTGTAGATGTGAGGAGTGTTGGAGGAATGTGACAATAGTAAGAGTGGGAAGTTTCCCTTTTGAATGAGTAATGTTTTATAGTTGTCCTTATGTTGGGTTGAAGTTCTTGTGCAAGGCTTCTTCCTAAGAAGGAGTTTTATTTCATGAGGTTGAGTTTAGTGGTGCCTAAGAGTTGAACGAGGTGATGTTTAATATAGTTTTTCTAAGCTTGAATCCCAAGAGGAGGGTGTTATGTTTGCTAGTAAGGTTGATTGTTAGTCATGATGTTCATAAGTTAAGGTTAGTATGAGTTTTCACCTAATGAGAGGTTTAGTGGGATTTTGAAGTATCGGAGCTAGAAGATGCTTGGTAAGGCCTTAACAAGAGTTGATGAGAATAGGGCTAAAGAGCTAATCCGGAATAGAGGCCCCGGTAAGTTATTGTTCCTTACGATTGTTTTGATTTTATTTAGATGAGTTTACCTTCAAGTTGAGGAGAATGAGATGAGTAGGAGGGTAGTTGATATCTTATCTTTTCCTTCTATTCTTACTCAAGCTTGAGAATAAAATCCTTAGTAATTTTGTTTGTTTTGGGAGTCTTGCATATGTGTATGAGTTGTATGTCTCCTTATTTTATGAGTTTCATTGATAATGTGATGATTTGTATGATCCTAATGGTACCATAGTTATATGAGTAGATTGGTAGTTAACCTATCTTTCCTTTATGATGAGTAGCTAATGATATTGCTTAATTGTTTCAAAGTCTTTATGCTATGTGTCAATATGTGGTTCGAAGGTTATTTGCATGTTGAACTATATGATAGTATGATGAGCATGTCTAATGTTGGAGAAGGTAGTTCCTCCATAAATAAAATGAAAATGATGAAGAAAGTGTATGCTTTGAATTATGGAATTCGTTCCGAATTGCTTATGTTGCTTAAAATGCTTAATGATATGAAGTTAGTGTTCCTTGTAAGTTTGGTGAATTGACTATGAATGTCATGACCTTCATGTATGTGTGGTATGCTTATAGTTGTGTTCTTGAAGTCATTGGAAGTGTTTAGTGTCATTCGAGGACGAATGTTGTTCTAAGTGGGGGAGATTGTAAAGACCCGAAAAATGAAATAGGTCAAACTAGAGCTTTTCACGTGCTTCATGAGTTAATAATGGAATAAAATAGTGTATTTTAGTATTAGAAGTCAGTTTATAAAGTTTGGGAGTGTTTGGAAGTCAAACGTCCAAGACGTCCGGGAACTAGTCGAAGTTGAACTAGTGTGTCGTAGTGTTTTGTAGTGAAGTTTTGGGGGATGGTTTGAGGGTGAAATTGAGTATTGATGGTTCCTATTCCTAGACTTACATGTAAAGGGTCAAAATATTTGAGAACGACGCCCCGGGGACCATCATAAGGGTCTCCGAGGAGGGACCCAAACATGGGCCATCGAAGCTGACAGATAGCCTAGATTTGAGAGCTGCTGCGCGACGCTCAGCCAGCACTTTGTTGGTAAATTTGGCCCTGCGACGCGTGGACAACACGGACCTCACTGTCCCAAAATATATTCCAGAACCAAAATCTGAAAATGACCTCGCGACGCGCAGCTAAGTCCCAGATTTGGCCTCGTCATTTTTAAGTCAAATTAGAAGTTGGAAAGGGTCCAAATAGTGTAGGGGTATTTTGGGAACTTTGTGGATCATTTGAGGACTGATTTAGGTCATTTTAAACCTTATTTCACCCACCAATTCAAACCCTAAACAGCAAATCAAAATCTCTCCAAAACTCTTTCTCCAAAATCCTCCATTTTCAAGAAGCTTCAAGCTCCAAGGAAGAAGACCAAAATCCTTCAAGTTTCTTCACCAAAATTCGTGGGTTTCTTCATATTAAGGTATGTTAGTCATCCTTAAACCTTCTTTCATTCAAGAAGACATTTCAAAGAGATTTCAAAAAGCATTTCAAACTTCAAACTTCTTTATTCCTTGACTCTAAGTATGGGTCTTTGCATGAAAATTTTCTAATAATTAAAACGAGTTGTTCTTAGTGTTAAATGATGATTTTAATTTCAAAACCCTAATGGAATCTTGTCTATTCTTTTTATCAATTTTCAGCTTATGAAAAGGGTTTAATGAGCATGATTGGATAATGTTAAAGTTATTGTTTCTTGGTGGTTTTATTGAGTTTTAGCTACTGTCGTAAGGGCTATATTACGATGGATTATTGGTAAAATTGTGGATAGGTGGTGAAATCTTAGATAAATGGTATGTTTGCTATGTTGTTTAATCCTTATTTTGAAATGCTCTTGAGTGGTATGATCCACTTTTGGTGGCGGTGTTTACTTGAAGTTTATGAAGTTATATGTGTATTGTGAGAATGGCCTTGAAGGCATGATATGTGAATTTAAGTGATGATTTTGATAAGTATATGTATTATGGGTTAAAAGGTTGAAATTAGTATCTTGAAGGGTTTATGTCTAAATAAAGTTTATATTTGATAGGTGAATTATGATAATGTGTAAATTGTGAAAAATGTGGGTATGAGCATGTCTAGAAATCAATGTTATGAGTGATGTTCATTATGTAAAAGGTGTGTTCACATGTACTCACACACATACTTGAATGCATGAATGAAGTCAATGAATGAAAATGGGGGATTGTAGGGTAGACACTCTTCGTGAGTATAGATGAAGTGTCTAGACCATCCCTACTATTCCTAAGTATCAAAAGGGTGGATTTTGGGGTGAACACTCTTAGTGAGTTGAGATGAAGTGTTTAGTAGCAACCTTACTATTCCCGATGAGCTTTCCAAAGATAGGTTGGAGGTTGGATACCTTTCGCGAGTTGAGAAGGGGTGTTCAATAGTTATCTCTTAACCTATAGTGAATGAATGTTTAAGACTTCATGGGGGAGTTATGCTTAGCACCGAGAGGATTTGAATAAGGGGTGGGTACACTTCGTGAGTAGAGATGTTTTATCCAATGTACCTCTTGAGATGGGTGCTCCTCGTTATTAGAGAATGAGTTACTTAGTACAAATATCTTTATCCATTAACTATGCGCCCGCGTAGATGTAGCTATTGGAGAATCCATTTAAAGGCTTAAGAATATTACCATACCTTAGGCAAGTAGGGATCCCTCATCCGCTAAGCATAGTACCGGGATTTCATATCAATCTCTAATGGTCTATGTCGATTAAAGCTAGCCCCCACAAATTGTATGTAAATGAACTAAGTCTTCTTAAGGCTACATACTTAGGGTAGGTGGTGGAATGGGACGCTACCTATTCATTGCACAAGTACACATTTGGAGGGAGTCTTGGTGTGTCCTTATATGAAGTGTATGAATGGCTCATTATATGATGCAAATGAAAGTAATGTGACTTTAAGTCTTATGTTAAAGAAGCATGTTGAAGTTATGTCTTATATTATGAAGTTATGAATGATGAATGTGGTGTACCTAATCCAATGGAATTCTCAAGGAAACTAAGTGAGAGTAGTAGTATGGGATGCTACTTTCAAATTGCACTTAGTTTAACTTGCAAGTCCACTTGGAGAAAGGCACTGATGTGAAGTTCCTATGTATATGTATGTTCCTCTAGTGTATTTAGTATTGGGTGTTGACTTGTTAAATGTAATGATGTAAGCTTGTCCTTAGTAATCTTAAGGATCTCTTAGGTAGGTATTGGGTATGTTGTATGGGCAATCTCCTTATGTCCTACCTAGGGGAGCCTTAGGATAAGTTTGGCTAGGAGTAGTTCATGTGTAATTTTGGGTTCACTTTAAGTATGCTTTTCTATTGAGAAAATGGATGTTTTGCCTTATGTGCTAAATGATGGTTTTAAATGATTTCTTGTAACTTAATTCATGAAGGTTTTTATTAAATAGCATGACTTGTATTTTTCTTCTATATTGTCCCTTTTTGCATGATTTTACATAATGTCATACTTAGTACAATGTTTGTACTAACCCCATACTTTTATATACTTTATAAGTATAGGTTTGAGCCACGTTGGAGGTTAGAAGGCAAGCTTGGGAATCAACTCTCTATAGACTAAGTATGTCCTCATATATTCGAGGGCATAGTTTTTATTTCTTTAGTTCTTTTTTAAGACTTGTATAAGACTTATTATGTATTTTCTTACAATTTAAAGGGTCGTGGCCCTAATATATTCATGTCGTGTCTTTATGTTGGCTTGTGACGATGAGATTTTCCTTTAGTATTTATAAAAGATGTTTTCCTTATTATTATTTATCGTGAGAAATTTTAATTTGCGCACTAATTTTCATGTCTTATGTAATGAATGATAGATTAGAGGCTATTACAAGACCTTCAAAAGGTCAAGTACGCCGTGTTCCGACCTATGGGTTGCCCTAACTTCTAGGGTGTACTTGCGGGTCGTTACAGGGCTTATTCCATACTTCAATACAACAAAGATCCTCATATAGGCTATACAAAAATCGTCTTCGAATGAAAAGGAAAGAACTAGAAGTCTTATAACTAGAACAACATCAATAGCTTGATAATGGCGGCATTTTTCTCGGAATGTGAGGACCTACCGAACTCGGATAATGAGATTCTAAGTCTTCCTTCAATAGTCGCAGGAACTCTTCAACGACCGGATCCTAAAATGTTTTGGACAAAGGGAGAAATGGGGTTGGCACATCACTTGTACTAAGTATAGGCACTTATGCACATAGAACATAGAAATCATGCTAAAAAGGGACATTAACTTCAAGGCATGCAAAGTTAATTTATAAATACCTTATACACATTCATAAAACCAACACAAGTCAATAAGAAAATATTTCTTATGTCAAAATCATGTACATCACAAGACTAACGATATCAAGTCTAGTCAGGCCAACATGCATATCAACATAATTGAGCACATAATCAAGAAAACTCTATCATCAACTTGTAATATCAACAAACATGCAATAGAGTGCACAACATCATAACCTAAGCAATACCATCACTCTTGCACCCCCATTAAGTCCACTAGTACAATGGCTAAGTAAGACCTCATAACCTTACCCAACCAAGTAAACTCAACATGACCTATAAGCAATGCCCAACTTTACATACTATATCATCAAGAGATAACATAATCATGCTTTATCAATAGAGACCAACCACATGTTCATAAATGAAACCCATATCACATAGTGTCACTAAAATGTTAGAGTCAACACATACATAACATATACATTATAGAACATAATAACAACCTCTTATGGATTCCTCAAGGCAAACTAGTGCAAGGCATAGGTAGAGTCCCGTACCCCTACCTAGGCTAAGTTAAATCTCTTAAGTCACCCTAGTTAGTGTTTACTTCATTACATTATTTTACTTTCGGGAACACTTGCCTTAACTGACATAGACCACTAGAGCTAAGTGTAGAATCTGGTGTTGTAAAACCTTACACCAATGGAAGGTGGTCTACCGGTCAAAGATGACCAAACATAAACGTAGCTTTCTAGGTGAATCCACTAGCTAGTCTTCCTATGGAGGCAACATAATTAAGGAACTAGGAGATATTTATTGAACCCTCTACATGCCAATTAGCATTGGAGCCCTTATCTCATGAGAATTCATCGGGTGAGTGTCCCTCATAGGGGAGTCAACACCTCATGTGGTACTATAGGGTGAATCTTCCACTATGGGAAGCCAACACCTCTCATTGTCAAGTTTAGTCGTTGCTAAGCTAAGTCCCTTTTGAAATGTCTTTCTTTATCAATCATTACTTAGTTTAGATTATAGGGTCTAACCCCTTGTATAGTCATAGTCATTTAGCTCAATAGGTATTGCATGAGTATGTCCTTTCAATACAACCCTCATAAGTGAGATTAGCACCTTAACATCATCATATCATAACAAGGCACATAAGCAAATCATAACCAACCTTACAGAATTTCATCTTAAGCATAATCTCACAATCATATAGCACTACAACAAATAGGATATATAGGGACGAATAATTTCGTCACTTATAAATCATTTTTCGTCACAAAAACATTTGTATGACGAAAAAATTTTCGTCACTCAGTCGTAGCCAAATGTGGGTCAATTAATATCTACAGACACGATTTAGTGCTTTTATCGCAAAAAAGTTATATTAACTACAAAAAAAAATTCGTCCCCAAATGCATAAACATTTATGACATATTTATTTGTCATAAAAAGTGTACTATTTTTGTAGTCGATAGTATGACTTTGTCAATAAAAATGTTCTTACTACAGACAAAACTACATTGTCACTAATTATTTCATTAAATCAGTGACGACACTAATTGTCTCTAACGCTATATATATTTCGTAGTTGAACAAATATAATTTCGTCACTAATGATTTATTTTTTGTGTATGAAATTTTGTTTCGTCCTTAAATGTATACAAATAGGGACAAATTTACTATTATAAAAATGAATAATAATTTTGTAGCTAAATATATTATCTTGTCACTAAAAGTATTACATTTACCGACATCATAAATTGTCACTATAAATTTTCATAATTAGTGACAATTATAACTGTTACAGAATAAAAAATTAATTCGTATTCAATTAAAAAAGATAATACTAGGACAAACGAAAATTTGGCACTAAATGTAGTTAACTTATGGTGAACTAATCTATTTGGTGACAAAACATTTGTCTGAAAAAACTAAATTAGTCGTTGCTAAAAGTTACCTTTAATGATGAAATATTTTGTCACTAATTACAAATATTTGATGATATTTAATTATTAAACATTAATATTACTTTTAAAATATTGTGTTAAATAGATTGAAAATTAAATAATAAAACATGTCAGATAACAAAAAAGATCATCCATGATGATACAATTGAAAAGAACTAAAATTATACCAAGGTAGTATTCATCCATGATCATACAATTTAAAAGAACTAAACATTAGAAGTTCCTAAATTAGAAATAAAATATGTCCAATAAGAAGATAAACTAACTAAAATCTACTTAATATTACTCCCAAATTATGACAAATAAGAAGCAATTTCTTTCAAAGTACCAATACTATGGTGACATTTCCCTTGTTATACGTGTGCAAAAAGAGAGGAAACAAAATTAAGATTTAACTTAAAATATTCATACTAAGGTCAAAAATTAGAATATGTAATATAGTTTATTTCTTCCCTATGTAGTAATTCTCAGTTTTATAAGATCTGCAAAACGAATTATATATAATACAAGGGCATCCAAGGCATTATAGCATCTGCTACTCATGGATTTAGCTTCTTTGAGGATTTATATCTGGTATTGTTATAACTGTTAAATTTTGAAGTTCCTTTTTTTAAATAGAATCCACTAAACAAAGCCACATCAGTGAATTTAACATCTCATACATAATGATATCTTTGAGGGACACCAACTATGACATTTTGTTGAACATTATTCAAATTTTTTATTTCCAGATTACTCCTATGAATGATAAGCTCATCCCCAAGAAAAAATTATCTCAGTTAACAGAGCATGCTATGATTTCCTTCATCTATGGACGATAGGGAGCAAGTTAAGTGAAATACTCGATAAATATCATATCAACTATGTGTTGGATAATACCGATGGAAAGCGTTTATCAAAGATTGCAATTATCCAAGAAAGTAAATCAGGTAGAAAGATGGAATTGTGAATAGCAAACCTGGTGTGCAGTTTCACACAAGTCATATACATGTTAGATAAAGGAAAAAGATGAATTTGTTCACTCAAATATGCTTGACTTAGTTTTGAGACACAAGACTTCACTAATTCTGTCAATAGGTTTACTGTCATATAATTTTTTACATGTTGCATTATAGTAAAAGGTAGCTCTTAGTTATCACGTTCATATCATATTTCACTCTTAGCACGACATACAAAATAGAAAGCACTCAGCAAAGCAACACGAAGAATATAACATTATCATTTTAGAATCAGAAACATGGAGTAAGACATTAACAAGGATAGCAATTGAAGCTCTACAATGTTGATATTCTATTCTCATGTCTTAAAATCCACATTTTTTTTGTAATAAGAAGGAGATATCATCTTTATATCTACTTAGCTACTGAAATTTAATGTTTCCCATTTATAATGTCTGATAGTTTTCTCTACAATATGTCCAATAAGCTTAGGAAGCAACTGAAGTTAAGGCAATATGCATGTTCAATACTAATTTTTAGGAGGAAGCTATCAACTTATATATTATGATATAAACAAAATATAATTTATTTAAACTACAACTTGTTAGACATGAAACTTAAGCTGGCAAAATAAAAATAGAAATATACCTAAGTAGGCATTCTGATGAGTTCAATGTCCACTGCATCATAAAAACTATAAAATATACAATGTTAGATACTAAATGCTACATATTTACATATTTAATAAAAAGTAATTAAATAGAACTTATCATATAAGTATATATTGCTTCTAACCTTGATGGCGATGAGCGACCAAGAAATTGCATTTTCTTAAACATTTCCTCTTGGCGTGCCATTACAATGTCCAATTGAAAATTTAATGCTTGTATCTGAGATTGCTGGTCTTGCATTTGAGACTGCTGATACTCAACAATAGTTTCAATTGTATTTAGTCATTTTTTTAAATCACATTGGATTATATCAGCTTCCTCTTTTGCCTTTTTGAGAGAGTCTTTCGGCTCTGTAGTTCTCCTTTGTGTATCTCTTGTAGTATTAGGTATTGGACCATAACCGAGACCTTTTATGTATCCCAATTTTGTACCAAGTACAGTATCCACAATTTCATCAATAGTCATAGAAGACTCTCCAGAAATATACAGATCTTTCAAATCTTTCATGTTGTTATGTATAGAAATATTAATACTATTTAAAGAAGGCAAAACTTCTAAAGATATTAATCGAACAAGTACAATGTGTATGTTCCTAAAAAAATATTAATTTTCTTATATAGTTAGTCTCAGTCTCTTGAGATGACCATTCTTTTTCCTTAGAGTAATAATAAGTATGCTTATAAAACTCGATTATGTCAGGCTCCACTCTTTCAGGGTTTGTTTCACCCTATAAACAAGATAATAATTGAAATAGTACTAAAATTGCATTAGAAAAATAAAATAGAAATGGTATAACTTACCATTTCAACACGAGAGCGACAAAAGACTTTGACCCCATGAAATGATTAGATTTAAGCTTAGTTCGATTCACCTTATTTTTGTCGCATCGTTTCTACAAAAAGTTATAAATATTGTAACTTTAACAAAAGCAAGTGTACAATGTCCATAATGACCATAAAAGTATATATAAAAAACTACAAGGATAATATGCAATGGTTAGCTAGAAGGAAGTGATATTTACAATCAAGATGTACTAAAATCGAAATTTATACTAAGATTAGTAGAATTGGACAGAATATATACTTGTGATAGATTGGCAAACTGGAGAATGGATATATAATTACAATGTCAATTGTGTTATAGCCAACACCGGGTCTATTCAATGTTTGTTCTTTGAAAGTGATTATCTTGAACACATATGACCTAGACTGGTCAAATTAATCCACATCCAACGAACATATATGGAATGGGAGGAGGAACTCATATGGGAAGAGAAGTGATGTAAATGGAGAAGTAGCAGGGATGTGAGTTATAAGATAGTATCATCTGCAGTTGTATGTTATATCTGGAAAGAAAGAAACCAAAGATTATTCTAGAAGAAGAATAGATACATTGAATATGTTCACAAGCCATTGCCTAGAAGGTTTACTTTAAGGTTACCTGAAGCTATAGATTAGGCACCATATACAAATTTTTAGATGTTATAAATAGTTTGTACTAGCAGAAGAAAATAGATGAGTAGGATAATAAGAAGTTGGAATGTCCAGGCCTGCTTGTCTTGTTTTAACTTGAACTGTAACTTCATATTTGAAAACCAAATTTATTTATTTATATTAAAAGAATAACAACGAGAATAAGATGAATATAAATTACCTTATGCTCTGGATTGATCCACATGTCACAAAGCCTATTCCAATTTTCAAGGGTCAACTCTGGCAGTTCAATTTTACGAGCTTCTTCCTCGGAGCGTGCACTTTCAAATAATCGCTTTAACTTGTAGCGCCATTGTCGACTTCTATGTTTGAGAATATCCTCACAGCTATCTTTCACGTAATGCTCGTCTAAATTAATCTCAAACCTCTCCTAAAAATAATTAAGTTTTGAATAAACACACAAAAAGATAAAAAAATCCATTTATATTAAAATAATAATGATCATATCTGCTAACATACTAATTAACCTCAAACTCAAGCGCCCTTAGACCAAATTTCCCCTATATTGTCGTCCAATAAACTAGTACTACACCACAAAAAGTAATTGAAGTTCATGTTTAAGCGCTCTAGAACAATATGGTGTAATTTTTTACATCAGCAAAGATTGTCTGGCTAACCATTAAAATGGGGTAAAGAGTTGGAGTGAGCACTTGCACATGCTAAATATAAGAGCCTGCTACTGTAATTTGCTTAAGGGGCTTGGCAGCATAATGAAAGTTGTTATCATCTTCAGGGAATTGTACAAGATATCTTCTTAAGAGGATCCCCTGAGGAAGAGTTAAGGAATGAACCATAAAGAGATGAATGTATACCCCTAATTGTATTTTTAGTACTTAGTAGTTGATCACATGTATTGGCTGTTTGTTTTTAGTATGCTATCTTTTGCCGATAGAATTCTTATTATATTTTTGAAAAACAGAGAATAGAAATCTCAGAGATAAAAGAGAAAGAGACCATTATTAAACTTACTACTACATATCACTTTACTTAGATATCTCCGAGTAGTTCGTCAGAAAAATAGATGGATGAATAATAGTAGTACCCAAAAAAGAACTAAGTATAATCACTATCATGTAATAAATTGATCAAGAGTAAAGAATACTTACCTGGCATCTAATAAGTGTTACATCTCTGTCCTCTCTTGTGAGTTCCTTCCACTTATTAGGAAGCGGAAGAAAATTCCGGGCAATTACGCCCAACTCATTGGATAGTTTTGCTGATTGAGTTGGTTTAGTTGGCCTTCCTTTACCAACTGAGATCTCGATCTTCATCTTGACTCCCATAGACTTCTTCATTTATTCAAGACCTTTTCCTCTAGTCTTGCCACGACCTTTCCTGATTCTAATGGAATCATCTGATGAAAAATATTCAGTGCAAATATCACTTAAAATCTATGAATTTTGCACATATGAAAGTAAGGTACACGATAAAGAATGAACTATCTAAAACATTTGCTTTATTGTTTTGTATGCTAACAAATGACTAAGTTAAGAGATCATCACAAAATCAACAGAATATAAGAGAGCTAATAGTATCTTTTTTTATCATTTAGATCATGCCGTTGTTTATAAGTTCCGCCGATTAAAGAAATTGGTGTTGGATTCTAAAGGTGGAGATCATAACACCTATCCATCCAGAAAAAGATTCAAATAGTACATATTGGCAGAGAAGGTACCTTTACCTACCTATTTCTATGTCATCATAAAGCAAAGGAGAGTTGGTCAAACATAAATCAAGACTGACAAATACAAGTTATGATGAAGAAGTTGTTACATGTTATCTATTGCAATATTTTTTAACTCCATAGAGTCAATTTTTGTAACATATATAACTTATTGATAAAGCAAAATCAATTGAAATTACACATACAAACATTCAATTGCTTTGAGGTTAAGAAAAATGTGTGCAAGATTATAGGTGATATCATGAAGTGCTTGATTTAAAATGTTAAAATATCATTGATGACCTCATAAGTTAAATCCACATATCTTGAGTTGATGATTGAATTACTGTAGTAATAACTAAGATCATCATAAAAATAATTCGAGCAACTCGAAAATATAGGAAAGAGAATAGAGAAATTAAAGAACAAATAAGAGATGAGTAATCTGAAAACTACTATTACAGATTCTGTACTTTCACTATTTACAACTCCAATTGTGTATTGTGAATATGTGAGTTCTCAAACTGTCAGCTAAAAATTTCTAGATTTCACTTTGAAAGAAAGAAACTCCATTGCGTTTCAAAAAGAAGAGTTTCATGTGTAGAATAATCATAGCTAAACAAGCTTCATTTCTCAATTATCAATAACTGCTTATCAGTAACTTTCTAATCATCCCCATCATTCGAGGTTGAATGATTTTCACTAGAGTGAAAAGAATCAACTTCATTTATCCTACTACTTTATTTGCCTAACTTCATTCTCACCATCTGCAAATCCTCAGATACTGAGATACTGAGCTAATGTCCATTTTCTCGTTAAAAGTTTAACATAATGGAAGTTTCAATAGTTAATGTTTTTGGTTGCAACTTGGCCAATAACTTAATACTAGTAAATTTAATAAAATGTGTTACATGTATCAACAACAGGGGTAATGTTATTTGATTCATCCTTTGATTGAGTAGCTTGAATAGCTTCCCCTGTAAGTGTAGTCTGCTTGAAGGCACGTCCACCCGGTGCCATTGATTTTCAGAATTCTATGAAAACCACAATATGTAATTTAGTAAGTTCATAAGATATCAACTCAATTGGTTTAATAAAAATACCAATCATTGACAACTAAAGAACAATCTGAAAAGAACAAAGGCTAACAATCTGGAAAGTCTCACACACGACATTTATAAATAAGAGTTCACTATCTTCTCGTCATGATATTAATTGAACTATTGAAGCATCACTATAGATTAAAGAACCAGTATAACATATGAAAGATAACTTAATGTAAGAAATGTCCAAATTTGAAGGCACAAAAACTTTTCTGTTAACTTATATAAGATAAGGTGTTAAGAAAAGGTTTTGGATCTAACAGATATAGCGCCTCATGAAGAAATGCTTGTTTGTCTCTGATTTTTTTAATTGCCCTACAAAATGTCCATTTCAAATGGTTTTGATTCAGTTTAACTTAATTCAAAGTTCCACCCTATCCTAATTCAAAGAGACAGGTTCAAGAAGCATCATTTGACAAACTTCAATATCATGTTTTCACACTCACAAATTCTTCATAAAGCAGTTATACTTGAGACAGAGGGGTGCTTATAAATATGGACCTAGAAAAAAAAATATGCAATATCCTTGGTCATTTTAAATGGCTATTTATTTTTAGACTGGTTCATATGACTATTTGTACACAAAGGATAGGCTAATCATATGTGAAATAACTAGAGATCATGTGCACCAACTATGCAGACCGGAGGATGAGAGCCTCTCCAAATTGTTCTGTTTTATACGAAAAATATATAGGAAATGAAAAAAAGAAATGACTAAGTTTAGTAAAAATCAAGAAAACTTACAATTATTTTTTCAAAAGGTTTAAAAACAGATAAAAATCGATTGAAAAGGGTTCAAAGTCCAAATATACATTCCAAGAAGGTGTTAGGCCCTCGGAATGTCCGCTAACTCGCGGTTGACCGGCAATTTGACTAAAAATGACTTTTTATTAATTTTCAAAATTTAATTGAGTAAATTCAAATTTTATTTTATTTTTTATTTTTTATTTTAAAGGGGAACAACTAAAAGGGGAATTTTCTAAGGGAGATAACTTAAGGTTGCAAGAAAACCAATGAAATAAAATGAAACTACATAATAAATAAAAATATAAATATTTTGATTTTGAAATAAAAAAGGAAAAATGACTTTCTTCTGCGGAATTTAATCAAATAAAAATCAATTCGAAGAGAAGGTTAGTTAGGCAAGAAAAAATAAAATAAAATAAAGGGTGAGAGGAGGTTATAAACTTGGGCCTTCTCCCAAATTTTGAATTGATGGGCTGGCAGGCCCAACTTCTTTCAACCTGTCCTAAACTAAATTTTAAAGGGAAAGTTTTCAAAATGTCAATATTTTAACATTTAAGAGGGCTCATTAGCAAACTTTCAATATTTAGTAGAAATGTCAAATTTTAATTTGTTATGTATCTTATTTATGTTTTTATTATTTGTTTTTATTTAAAGAATATAATTATTTAATAACGAAAGGGAGAAAATCAAGGGAGAGAATATTTCAAAAAAAAGATAAGGATCACTTAATTTTCTCATCAGTTACATTTTCAAAGAAAACTTAAACTTTATTTTTTTTTCTCTCCAGAATTTTTACCTTTTTAAAATTGTATTCATTCCACAATATATTCTATTTATATTCATTATAGTTTTTTATTAGTTTGTATTCATTCCAATAGGTATACCAAATGTATCTATATAGTTATTTAAGAATATATTTGTATTCATATTTTTTTCCCTCTGTAATTATTTTTTTCTTCAAAAATCCTGTATATTTCGTATTCATTTCAATATGTATTTTATTTGTATTTCTATTGATTCTAACTTTTATTTAGAATTTTTTATAATAATATATAAAATACAAAAAAATAGTATGATGAAAAAGTGAGAATGAAATATAAAATTGAAAAGAAATAATTGAATATTTGGTGTAATCATTCTTAAATAAAATACATAGCTAGTTGACATACCTTTAAAATAAATACAAATTAGAAAAAAATGTCAAATTCATAAACTATGCAACATAATTTTTGAATGAATACAAATATTAATTGTATACATACGATTTTAAATACAAATTGAGAAAGATACAAAATTCTGATATTTTTTTATATATAAAAAAAAGAAACTAATAGGATTTTGTTCTTCATGTAAATAATATACATATCTAGTTAGTATACATTTGGGATGGATTCAATTAGGAACAAATACAAGATTCATAACTATACAACATGAGATTTTGAATGAATACAATTATTAATAATGCACATACTAATTTGAATATTAATTGAGAAAGGATACAAAATTCTTAGAAAAAATTATAAATACAAATACATAAAATTTTCATAGCATACAATACAAATCCAACAAAAGTTCATTAATAAAATCTGAAATATCATAGTAATGTAAAATGTATTCATAAATTATTGAATATCTACAAATGTGAAAAAATATAAAGAAATGAATAAAAAATGATACATTATCAAAATTAACAAAAACTGACCCCAAAATACAATAATAAAATAACAGCTGAATACAAAATACAAACTAATAAATATTGCACAATGTACATAACAAGAAATTTACAAATATATTCAGTACACATTGTTGAACAAATTGTTCTTTAACTTCAACTCAACATGCAAAAATCTAAACATGTAAAAATATTTAAATACCTCTTCATCAACAATTTTGTCTTCTCTGTCATTTTCTTGTACCGTACGAGTTACATTTTCAATCTGAATTTGATGAAGACTTTGTTCTTGTCGTCTCTCTTCCCTAATTTTAGAATCAGATTTTACAATATCCGTTATTTCTTGTGTAATACATAGATTAAATGATGGAAAATCACTAGAAACCATTTTACTAAAATGAATAGTGTCTCTTAGAATCATTTATTGAAGAGTTTTATTGTTCTAAACGAGAATTATCCTACTTTCATCAATGATTTAAACAGCAATAAAATCAGAAAATAAATCTAAATTAATAACGATGAAAATACCTTAATTAGAGGAATTTGTGTGAATCCAGATTTTGAAGATAAAAAAAATATTTCGGTAGAAGATAATAAGAAAATTGGGGTTAAAGAGAAGAAGAATTTGAAGGTTGAATAGGAATATGAACAAGAAAATATGAAGAGAGAGAATTTTAAATATGGAGATAGAGAATTTTATTTCTTTTACTTATGGGAAGAGAGAGAGATGGGGAAGATTTGCAAATTTTGATTTTTTAAAATTAAAATAATTTGGGAAAAGTGAACTATGGATATACATGGAAATGTAAATAAATTAATTTTTTAGGAGATAAAATAGGAATTTAATTAAGATACATATTCATTTTCAAAATAATGACATTTTTGACATTTTAACTAATAATTTTAAAGTAGTGAGTTTTTTACTAATTAAATTATTGATTTTGACTAGTTTACTAATTTTTCCAATTTTAAAATCTGATTGGGCCTACTGGCATCAAAACAAAAGAGTGTAATTGGGCATTGACCCAATTTTATGCCAAAGCAAGTTGTGTATACATAGTTGTATATTGATGTGTACGGGCTGTATATCAAATGTGTACAGCCTTCTCTTGAGCTTGTTGACCTGCATTTCAATTTCCGATCCCTCTCTTTATTCCTCAACCTGTAGCTGCAGCATATTTATCATGTATATCAGCGTATATTGTTGTATATCAGTGTATACAGAAACTGTATACCAGTGTATATCAGCCCTTTTCTGCATTTTTCGCTTCCGCTTGTCTTGTTTCAGCTTCCCTTTCGCCCCCGAACACCAAATTCTAACTCGATACAACTCAAGGATATGCAAGGAGGGGAAATGGAGTCCAAAGGGGACTCGAATTGATGTCACATGTGTCAAAATAAAGGAAGAAAGATTAGGATCTATCCATGACATCAACAATACAAAGAATGACTAATTGTTCTATCACATTTATAATTTTTACATCATTAAACATGAGGCACAATTGAAATAAAAGAAGTGGTAATATTTCCTTACTGTAAAGAAGAGAAAGAAATATTCAATGATATCCTAAGCTACTTGACCACATAATCAAACATATATAGGATCAAACAAATAGTACTCAAAGCCATATAACCTTGATCCAAGAAACTTAGCCATAAGACTGTTAAAGCTTAACAAACTTAGAAGCAAAATTTCAAGGGAAAACAAATTGACTCAAACGAACAAGCTAAATAATAACATTAGACTATGTCATATGGGAAAGACAATGACAACAAAACAAGGCTCATATCAACTAAGTTAATGCAAACAAACAAACTACCGATATGTAAATCAAGAATAAAATATATTCAAATCGAAATAAACAAACAAAAACAAAACAAAAAAAATGAATGTGACATGTATTATCCTTGAAATTAAATATAACTTTTATTGAATAAAAAGAATAAGCATTGAAGATAATACTTGAACATCAAGAACCGAAGTGTAAATAAATTCCAAGAAAAACATGTGCCCATGTATAGGCATAACAGTAAAGTCCCAAGGAGGTAAACATACATACAATAATAAGGGCAGCCTATTTCATGAACAAGTAATTAGCAATTGGCAAAACTCACAACATAAGAGAAGCAGATGATGTACTGCATATCCGGCAAATATCACATTTCATTGGGTCACTTTTATTTGGACAAGCTTCAATCTTAAATGGTAATGGCTTTAGGAAATTATATGCTAACAAAGAAGAGACCAATTTAAGGGGAAAAAAAGATAGATTAGTAGATATCAAATAAAGCAAAATCAAAAGCAAACCTACAAAAATTTAATAAGCTCGAGAACATGCTCATACATTAACACCTTTATACTCATAATCAAAGGACACATAAAGATAACTAGTAGAGATGCTAAAGGGCAGGACAATCACGGAAACTAAGAACAGAGAAGAATGATTTGTCACATCTAATGGACGATAGATACAACAACATTCAATCTCCTCGTTAATCAGCTTCAACACTTCGTACATTATTCACAAATGAAAACAACAATAAACACCTGAACATAACTTGTACTTCATAAAACTAAATCGCACTCAATTAGGAACCAAACTGCACATCACTAGGCGTCAACAGTGAACCAAAGCTAACAGTTAGCTTCATATTATCAAAATTAATTGGATGTCTGCTAAAATGAGTTAAGGTCAAAAGGAAGCTACCTTTTCCGGCGCAGGGACTGAGAAAGTGGCAAGCTACAGAGGACAAGTTTTCACCACCGCGACGTTACTCCGAGGTTCAGATGAAAAAGAAAGCAGAACCTAAAACACTCTCTCTAATATTTATGGACCTTTGTGTATATTTTGCCTCAAAGAAATCTATGTATTTCAATGTTTCCTTCCCTTTGAACCGATTCCAGAACTTCCAACACTTAACAATGAAGAAGATGAGGATATTTATAAGCCAAATTAGGGCAGAAAGAGGGGGAAACTGATTGAATTTTGAATTTCAAATTCGAATTCCCTTCAAGGGATAAGGCTGCCAGCCAATTCCCAACGGATAGTGAATGGATGCCGCTCGATTCTAAGCAAAGGACGAAGGAGAAGCAAGACTTCGACACCTGGATTACGTATAGAGAATGAGGGAGACGCACGCGCTGGGTTCCGGTCAGGTTGCTGGACCGATTTCATTGGGTTTCTCTCGTTTGCTGGTTCACACGGCGAAGAAGAGTAGCAGGGGTGGTGGGTCTTTTGGTATTGCTAGGAAGATTGAAGAGTTGGTGGGCCTTTTTTGGGTTAAAATTGGTGTATTGCTATTTGGCTTGGAATTGAACGGAAATGGGAAAGGGAATTGGGTTGGGTTGAGAAAGAAAAAAAAGAAACTTGGGCTGCTGAAATTCCAAAATGGGCCCCAAATCTTGTTATTTAATGGGTTTTATATTGAAACAATGGCCAAATAATCTAAACTAGAACAAAATGAATTAACATAAATTAGTTAACAAGCCTCTTAGCATTAACGAATTAAAATGATAAACTTGATTATAAACTAATTAATTTAAAATATATATTATTATATAACTAAAATAAATGACCAAATATTTAATTAAAATAAAATCTTTTGAGATGATTTACGAATTATCATAAAATATACTAATTATATACATAATTATGTAAAACATATATATTATCTAAAAAAATTTTATAAGAAGTGACAAAACTATTTAATATAACTTGCAAACTTTATATTATTATTATTACTATTATTATTTTATTTTAATTTTTTTAAAATTTTGTACAACTAATTATTTCAAATCGTTTGAAATTGAAGAAGCTCAAAATGATTATTTATATTGTGGATGTCCAAAATTGGGTGTCAACAACTATCCCTCATTTTACTTGGATTGATGCAAGAAATTCGAGGAAAATTAGGTTGACTAATCCAATTTTGACCGACCACATATTCATCCCTTGGAAAAGAGAGGGTTTTGTACGGACTTTAGAAATTATGGCCGAACCCTGAAAATGGGTTTCCTACATATATCAGGCTATATGAGAATTCAGGCCACTTGTAGTTCGATACGCTTGATTTGACGCACAAATTTAACAGTATTTAAAAATTATCCCGGTATCGAATTATAAAGGCACAGGAATGCTCGAGAATAAGATTTAAGAGAGTATATTGGATTACAGCCAAGTTTTCAACATTGAGCCCGCCTACATATCTTTAAACCTTAGAAATCAGGTTGTTTGTAGTTCGACTCGATCGGTTGAAAAGGAAATCTATTATGCTAGATAATCTTTTGGTTCTGGACAAGTGACAAGGAATTGAGTATGAAAAGGAGGCTTGCAACCTCTTAGCCATGAATGTGGAGCTCTTCTTATCCATAAGTAAGAACTTACACGGACATAATTTTCAAAGCTCTTGGTGCATTGTCACTTGGATTGGAAGGTGCTTCCGGTGAACATCAAGAAATCTAAAGAAAAACCCACATGCATTCAGACAGGGGTGTGGTTTGATTGTGGTGGAAGTCGCTCCTCTGCTCGCGTCCTAAGAGTTTGACACTCCTCTTCGGACTATGTCCCAGTTCGCTGCTAAAAACCAGTTCCAAGTTGTGCTGCATCCTTGTTGATGTCGTTCGCACCTGTGGTTTGATTTGAGAATTCATCATCTTGGGTGCTCTTGACAAAGGCTGAAACAACTTGTTAGTAGAAAATGTATCTAGAAAAGTGATAGTATCTCTTACGATGCTTTCTAGTTACTCGTGATGTGAAAGATATCACATCATTTGGTCAGTATATGTCGCTTTCGAACGAGGTATGTCCGTTACACTCATGATTTGCTGAGGATTCAGAGATATCATTGCTTGTTTTCTGCATGGCAAACTCTGGTGATCTCTGCAACGAGCTAGCTAGCTCAATAATTATCCAACTGTAATGAGGTGGATGACTCGATAATTATCCAACTGTAACGAGGTGGATAGCTCGATAATATTCTAACTGTAACGAGGTGGATAGATTGATAATATTCCAATTATAACGAGGTGGATGCTCGATAATATTCCATTTGTAACGAGGTGGATGGCACGATAATATTCCATCTGTAACAAGGTGGATGCTCGATAATATTCCATCTGTAACGAGGTGGAAGGTCGATAATATTCCAACTGTAACGTAATGGATGCTCGATAATATTCCATCTGTAACGAGGTGGATGCTCGATAATATTCCAACTGTAACAAGGTGGATGCTCGATAATATTCCATCTATAACGAGGCGGATGGCTCGATAATATTTCATCTGTAACGAGGTGGATGCTCGATAATATTCCAACTGTAACGAGGTGGATAACTCGATAATATTCCATCTGTAATGAGGTGGATGCTCGATAATACTCCAACTGTAACGAGGTGGGTATCTCGATAATATTCCAACTGTAATGAGGTAGATGCTCGATAATATTCCATCTGTAACGAGGGGGATTCTCGATAATATTTCAACTCTAATGAGGTGGATGCTCGATAATATTCCATCTGTAACGAGGTGGATGGCTCGATAATATTTCACCTGTAACGAGGTGGATGCTCGATAATATTCCTATTATAACGAGGTGGATAGCTCGATAATACTCCAACTGTAACGAGATGGATGCTCGATAATACTCCAACTATAACGAGGTGGATAACTCGATAATATTCCATCTGTAACGAGGTGGATAGCTCGATAATATTCCAACTGTAACGAGGTGGAGGCTCGATAATATTCCATCAGTAACGAGGTGGATTGCTCGATAATATTCCATCTGTAATGAGGTGGATTCTTGATAATATTCCATCTGTAATGAGGTGGATGCTCGATAATATTCCAATATAATTCAAAAATAGGAACCTGAAATGGGAAACAAATATACGAACCACTTATGGGGTGGATCGCCCAACAAAACTATATGCGATAGTCTTTGATTGGCCAATCAAAACACATAATCCACTTATGGGGGGGATACCAAATAAATTAGAATTTTGACTCTGACAATTGTCAAGAAACACGTACGCCTAAATTGCTACACGACAATCATACTAAAAATATAAATTGATATATATGCACGTCGTGACTACGATTCTCTCTTTAAAAGACAGAATTATCGAGGTGAATGACTTAATTCTTTCACATGAAAATTAAAGTCACTCTCGTCTTCCTTGATAAACTCAACATAATTTGAGTTTATTGCAGTCATTTTCAATTGTTATCGAAAACTTGTAAGGATTCGATAACTTTGACTGTCATGGAAATATTGCGGTCACCAACATCTTTCTGATGTGATGGACTCGTTGATTTTCTCTTGCAACACTTCTAAGATTGTGTCACTTTTGATCATCTTCAAATTTGATGTCAATTTCACATATGATTCTGACTTTACCAATGTTATCACCTGCAAAGTTCGACACCAAACATTAGTATCGACAATGAAGTAAAGAATAAAAGTAAAGATTAAGAGCTAAATTAAGTCATTTGCTTATCCAGATTAGGCAATGATGAGCCCAACTGTAACTTTGATCATGGATCATCACTAGCGATCCTCATACACGTTATTTTTTAAAACTTTGAAATAATCTATTAACGTTTGTCTTCAATATTCCTGCAAAATAAAATATATATATATATATATATATATACTGTTTAAAAATCACTTGAGGCAACATAATGAAATTGAGATAAAATGAGATGGAGGGTTTTCTAGGTTTTGTTGATGAGGCCACGATGGGTGCAAATGACGCCTTTTGTCACTCTTGACAGCTTTATATAGCCATATTTGTGACTTCGATGTTCCTGCATCCAAAGAAAAATTCTTAATTTGAAAGACTGATTTGTGTTGGTCTTGTCTCACGCTCTTTCATGCGATTGGCTTACATGGTTGCCCCTCCTTTGTAAGACAGTCTTGGACGAATTTTTGAGGATCCTCCTCAAAAATTCTGTTCCGGTCTAAAAATAAGAAAAATTCTTGTAACTTGCTTTGTTAATTCCCAGGTTGCTCATTTAGGAATTTGGAGGTCCCTCCTAAAAATTATGTCCCAGTTTGCCTCAACCAGTAACAAATGACATTTTATGGAATTTGTAAGATGATCTCAAAAATTTGGTCCCAGTTGCGAACTTGATTCTCTAAATAATAATAATAATAATAATAATCGTAATTTTTTTTAGATCCACCCAAAACCACCTCTGTAGCATTTTTTTTCTTAAGTTTTAACTTATTAAAGACTCCTATCCTCAAATGAATTTTTGAGATCCTTTCAAAAATTTTGTCCCGGTTTTTATTATAAAGAGAGATGGAAATCTTATGGAGAATATGACCGAGCCGTTGTGGCGCCTATGTGTCCCGTTGAAGCAGGAATCAGGTCAAAAATATCTCATTCTTAAGAATTCAGGTCGAACGTAGTTCAAATAAAATAAAATATTGAAAGAAATAAATGGGGTGACCGAGGCCGACACAGGCCGCCTACATATCTCATTCTTGAGAATTCAGGTCGAATGTAGTTCAAATACACAAAAATATTAAAAGGGATAAAAGGGATGACCGAGGCCGACATAGGCCGCCTACATATCTCATTTTTGAGAATTCAGGTCAAACGTAGTTCATTACAAGGGAAGGTGCGACAAAATGGACAAAAGAGATTAAATGTGCATTTTCAAAAGAAAGATAACAATAATTTTATATGCAGAATTCTGGCCGACGTTGGGCATACTTCTTTTCAACCATTTGATGACAAATATCTTCAAATGACTCTGTTCAAATATGTTTGGAAAGTCTTAATCACTATTAATCAAATTGTTGTTGATCATGTTATGAATTTTGTTCTTGAGGGTTGAACAATTCTCTGTGTAGTGTCCAATAGCTCCAGAATGATAAGCACATTTGTGATCAGCCTTGTAAAATTTCCCCAAAGGATTGGCTGGTCTTCCCTATATAGGATAGAGAATACCCATTGCTTTCAACCTTTCATAAAGTTGAGTTTGAGATTCTCTTAATGGTGTAAATACTTTAGGAGCCTTCCTAAAGTTTGGACGGGGAAATTTTTTCTGATTGACATTATGATTTTGATATTTCCTTTGGGCAGCTGACCGCATATGGATAGTCGTTACCATACCTACCTCTTCTGTTTTTCCTTTTGATGTATCCATATCACCAATTCTGGTAGCTTTTCCATTAGGTCGCAAAACAGTAAAGTTTGTGACCTTTCTAGTCTTGAAACCATCTTCCAAAGCTTCTCCCACTTTGACTAACTCGACAAATTTTTGTCCCATCATACACACTATTCTTTCATAGTACTCTGGCTCTTGAATTTGAATGAACATTTCAGTGATCTCACGTTCGGACATGGGAGGTTGAACTCTCTCAGCCTCTTTTCTCCAACGAAGAGCGTACTCTCGATAATTTTCTGTAGACCTCTGTTTGATGTTCTTCAAGTAGTAGCGATCTGGGGAAGCTTCTACGTTATGTCCAAATCTTTCCGTGAAATCCTTTGCAATTGCATTCCAACTTGTCCATTGTTTCAAGTCTTGTGATGTAAGCCACTCCAGAGCTTCTCCACTTAGACTTCTACTGAAGAGACACATCAACAATGCTTCATTTTTGCCAACTCCCAAAAGTTGATCACAATAAAACTTTAGATGTGCTAAAGGATTTCCAGTTCCATTAAAAGTGACAAACTTTGGCACTTTGAACCCTTCTGGAAGGTCCAAATTCGGATGAATACATGAATTTTCATAATTCAGCCCCACCTCATCTGAAGCGTAATCACATTCTTTTATCACTTTCGCAATCTCTTCGTTCATGATCTGCTTAGTCTTTTCCTCTTTGGCCCTCCATTCCTTCTCCTTCTCTTTGTAGTGGTCAAGTTCGGAATATGCAGTATAATGCAGATGTGGTTTGGTTTGGACTAGGATATCAAAAGTGACTTTCGGAGGTAAGGGTTGAGAGTTTGTGGATTCTGAGTGTCTATATAAGGGGTTTGATACATGAAAGGGGGTGTTTGATGATTGTTGATGTTTAAGCTCTGAAATGGAGGGAGTATTTGAGAGTTATTTGAGTTCTAATTTTGAAGAGGAGGAAAAACTTGAGGATTTGTATTCAGGTTTTGAAGAGGATGCGGTGCTTGGTATGAAGTGCTGGCGTGATGAATATTTGACGTGGTTAGGTCAATGGTGGAAGGATTTTGAGCAGGGTTGGGTGGTGGGTTATTTAGGACATCTTCTGAATTTGAAGTCAGAGGAGGAAAATTGAGTGGAAGCCTTTCATTTCCTAGAGTGTTGACATCAATAGTCGGAATTGAAAAATCTTGTTTTTTCTGGAGCTCAACCCTCAACTCAGCAATCTATTGCATCAACTGTGCAATTAACTCATTTTATTCAACGATAGGCATTTGAACTATAGCAACTTCAGTCATGATGGTATTCTCATAATTCTCAGTCATTTTTCTTCTCTCTTTCAATAAATTTCGATTGGGAAAGTAATCTTTGAAAACTTTGAATGTTCAACAACTAATCAATACAAATCAGTTTTGAGTACCTGACAAAAAAAAAATAACTCAAACAACAAATGTGTTAGTTTGTGTAGGCAGTAGGTAATACAAGATATCACACACAAATCTGTAAGCACACAAGAGTCGCTTTATTTGAAGAAAGACTAGCCCACATATATAAAGAAATGATGAGATAGACAGGAATTTGTCTCTCTGATTTTTAGCTTTGTGAATAAAACACATCGACCTGAGTCGGGACAAAGTAGATTAAATATTTTACTGTCGTACTTCTGATTTTTGACTGAGATGTAACTCTAGTTTCTTTGTAAGAGTCAAAAAAGATAAAATTTCTCAGAATAAGGACCGAACCTTGAAAGGTTGCCTACGTATCTCACGGGGGAGAATTCAGGTCCTACGTAGTTCGACCCACTTGAATCTCTTTTGATTTGAAATGAAAACTCTATTTTGATATGAGAGACTGAGATTTGAAAATGAAATTCAATTTTATTTATTTTTGGGTAACTAAAGACTCAAAGAGTATTTGGATGCACTTTTGATAGTGGCTTGATATTTATGCGTAAGGGATATAGAAAATATTTTTCGAGAATAAGTAGGCTGGAATATCTCCAAATGAAGCAACATATTCACATAAGCAGTTATAACACATAAACAAATATTGCGCGTTTTAAACAACTATGTGACCCTTTTGTGCCAAGGGTAGGCCTAGCGATTTGAGGGATGTATACGTCATTTGAAACATTTCATTGCTCCAAAACTCAAATTTATACAAATTTTATGAATAAAAATGAATGGGGATACATATCGGGGAAAACGGGATACAAAAAAATCAGTCCCACGCAGGGGTACAATCCTATATTGTGTTTCCATAAAAGTACATTCCCTGTTGAACTTTTTATCGTCTCCGGGTGCCAACGTCTTCAGATAGTAGCTCGTGAAACTCTTTCTTCAACTATTATAAACTATGATCTAGTTCTTACCCCACTAGACAATGACTTTTCAAACAACGTATACATCCTTCAAATTTAAACACTAAAGATGAACGTCCGTTTAGGCCGTGAGCCATTTTGGACTCAAGGTGGTCTCTCTAATGGGCCAACATGCCTTGGGTGTTAGGTCATCTTAGGTCAAATGCTCTTAAATTCGGGATTTGGCTCGGCTCTACGCTAGTTGACTAGGAGTGACTTTGAAATACCGGGAACCCAAGCGGACAACTTAGGCTGGAATTCACGACAACCATTGGATGCATGACGAAGCAATAAATTGCCGATCATTCCGGAAAAAGGGTTGAGTATAAAAAGTTTGGTTGCGGTTCCGCAAATCGTCCTTTAATATACTATACATATATATCAGAGGATGCCATGAAATGTAATGACAAATTATAATTTAAACAAACTAATCACATATAAATAATTTAATAATAACAATTAGTCCAAATAGTCAAATCATTTTGGTTAGAACTTAATTAGTCCCCAACAGAGTCGTCGTTTCTGTTTTATACGAAAAATATATAGGAAATGAAAAAAATAAAATGACTAAATTTCGAAAAATCAATTAATCTTATGATTTAAGAAAAATCGACTTTCCAAAATAACATAGTCGCCACTTGATTTTTAGTAAAAATCAAGAAAACTTACAATTATTTTTCCAAATGAGTTAAAAATAAATAAAAATCGATTGAAAAGGGTTCGAAGTTCAATGTACATTCCGAGAAGGTGTTAAGCCCTAAAATGCCCGCTAACTCGCAGCTGACCGTCGAGTTGACTAAAAATAACTTTTTATTAATTTTGAAAATTTAATTGAGTAAATTCAAATTTTATTTTATTTTTTATTTTAAAGGGGAACAACTAAAAGGGGAATCTTCTAAGGGAGGTAACTTAGGTTGAAAGACAACCAATGAAATAAAATGAAACTAAATAATAAATAAAAATATAAATATTTTGATTTTGAAATATAAAAGGAAACATGACTTTTTTCTGGGGAATTTAATCAAATAAAAACCAATTCGAAGAGAAGGTTAGTTAGACAAGAAATAATTAAATAAAATAAAGGGTGAGAGGAGGTTATAAACTTGGACCTTCTCCCAAATTTTGAATTGATGGGCTGGCAGACCCAACTTCTCTCAACCTATCCTAAACTAAATTTTAAAATCTGATTGGGCCTACTGGCATCAAAACAAAAAAGTCTAATTGGGCATTGACACAATTTTATGCCAAAGCAAGTTGTGTATACATATTTGTATATTGATGTATACGGGTTGTATATCAAATGTGTACAATCTTTTCTTGAGCTTCTTGACATGCATTTCAATTTCCGATCCCTCTCTTATTCTTCAACCTGTAGCTGCTGCGTTTTCATCATGTATATCAATGTATATCACTGTATACAAAAACTGTATACCAGTGTATATCAGCTCTTTTCTGCATTTTTCGCTTCCGCTTGTCTTTTTTCAGCTTCCCTTTCGCCCCCGAACACCAAATGCTAACTCCATACGACTCAAGGATATGCAAGGAGGGGAAATGGAGTCCAAAGGGGACTCGAATTGATGTCACATGTGTCAAAATAAAGGAAGAAAGATAAGGATCTATATATGACATCAGCAATACAAAGAATAACTAATTATTCTTCACATTTAGAATTTTTACATCTTTAAACATGAGGTAAAAATTGAAATAAAAGAAGTGGTAATATTTCCTTACTGTAAAGAAGAGAAAGAAATATTCAATGATATCCTAAGCTACTTGACCGCATAATCAAACATATATAGGATCAACAAATACTACTCAAAGCCATATAACCTTGATCCAAGAAACTTAGCCATAAGACTGTTAAAGCTTAACAAACTTAGAAGCAAAATTTCCAGGGAAAAAAAATTGAATCAAACGAACAAACTAAATAATAGCATTAGACTATGTCATATGGGAAAGACAATGACAACAAAACAAGGCTCATATCAACTAAGTTAATGCAAACAAACAAACTACCGATCTGTAAATCAAGAATAGAATATATTCAAATCTAAACAAACAAACAAAAACAAAACAAAATAATGAATGTGACATGTATTATCCTTGAAAACAAATATAACTTTTATTGAATAAAAAGAAGAAGCATTGAAGCTAATACTTAATCATCAAGAACCGAAGTGTAAATAAATGCCAAGAAAAACATGTGCCCATATATATGCATAACAGTAAAGTCCCAAGGAGGTAAACATACATACAATAATAAGGGCAGCCTATTCCATGAACAAGTGATTAGCAATTGGCAAAACTCACAACATAAGAGAAGCAGATGATGTACTGCATATCCGGCAAATATCACATTTCATTGGGTCACTTTTATTTGGACAAGCTTCAATCTTAAATGGTAATGGCTTTAGGAAATTATATGCTAACAAAGAAGAGACCAATTTAAGGGGGAAAAAAAGATAGATTAGTAGATATCAAATAAAGCAAAATCAAAAGCAAACCTACAAAAATTTAATAAGCTCGAGAACATGCTCATACATTAACACCTTTATACTCACAATCAAAGGACACATAAAGATAACTAGTAGAGATGCTAAAGGGCAGGACAATCACGGAAAATAAGAACAAAGAAGACTGAGTTGTCACATCTAATGGACGATAGATACAACAACATTCAATCTCCTCGTTAACCAGCTTCAAGATTTCGTACATTATTCACGAAAGAAAACAACAATAAACACTTGAACATAACTTGTACTTCATAAAACTAAATCGCACTCAATTTGGAACAAAACTGCCCATCACTAGGCGTCAACAGTGAACCAAAGCTAACAGTAAGCTTCATATTATCAAAATTAAATGAGATGTCTGCTAAAACGAGTAAAGGTCAAAAGGAAGTTACCTTTTCCGGCGCAAGGACTGAGAAAGCGGCGAGCTACAGAGGACAAGTTTTCACCACCGAGACGTTACTCCGAGGTTCCGATGAAAAAGAAAGCAGAACCTAAAACACTCTCTCTAATATTTATGGACCTTTGTGTCTATTTTACCTCAAAGAAATCTATGTATTTCAATGTTTCCTTCCTTTGAACCGATTCCAGAACTTCCAACACTTAACAATGAAGAAGAGGAGGATATTTATAAGCCAAATTAAGGCAGAAAGAGGGGGAAACTGATTGAATTTTGAATTTCAAATTCGAATTCCCTTTTCAAGGGATAAGGTTGCCAGCCAATTCCCAATGGATAGTGAATGGATGCCGCTCGATTCTAAGCAAAGGACGAAGGAGAAGCAAGATTTCGACACCTGGATTCCATATAGGGAATGAGGGAGACGCACGTGCTGGGTTCGGGAAAGGTTGCTGGACCAATTTCGTTGGGTTTCTCTCGTTTGCTGGTTCACGCGGCAAAGAAGAGTAGCAGGGGCTGTGGGTCTTTTGGTATTGCTGAGAAGATTGAAGAGTTGGTGGGCATTTTTTGGTTTTAAATTGGTGTATTGCTATTTAGCTTGGAATTGAAAGGAAATGGGGAAGGGAATTGGGTTGGGTTGAGAAAAAAAAAGAAACTTGGGCTGCTGAAATTCCAAAATGGGCCCCAAATCTTGTTCTTTGATGGGTTTTATATTGAAACAATGGCCAAATAATCTAAACTAGAACAACATAAATTAGTTAACGAGCCTCTTAGCATTACCGATAAAAATATATACTATTATATAACTAAACTAAATGACCAAATATTTAAATAAACTAAAATTTTTGAGATGATTTTCGAATTATCATAGAATATACTAATTATATACATAATTATGTAAAACATATATATTATCTAAAAAAATATATTATAAGAAGTGACAAAACTATTTAATAGAACTTGCAAACTTTATATTATTATTATTACTATTATTATTTTATTTTTATTTTTTTGAAATTTTATAAAACTAATTATTTTAAATTGTTTGAAATTGAAGAAGCTCGAAATGATTAATTTATATTGTGGAGGTCCAAAATTGGGTGTGCATGTTCTTCACTTGCTTAGAAGCACAATGAATATAAAGGAGGATCCTAAGGTAGCAATGTGTCCATGGGTGTACAAACTGAAATGGGCTTGTCATCATGCAAAAGGGAGACGTCCAAGGGATGAGGTCATTAGGATGACATTGGTTTCTACTATATACTACTTATGGAGAGAAAAAAACTTCATACATTTTCATGAAAAGAAAAATTCACCAGATGCAATGGGCTAGTCATCATGCAAAAGGGAAACGTCCAAGGGATGAGGTCTTAGGATGACAATGGTAGCTACTGTATACTTCCTATAGAGAGAAAGATACTTTGAACATTTTCATGACAAGATAACTCCACCAGATGCAATAGTGAAGCAAATTGTGCAAGAGGATCATTTTAGAAAGGCACTCAAGACACACACAATAACATTGCTGGAGAATTTCAACTACTACCCAACTTTCAAGTGGCATAACATAGCCAAGCTCATAGTAACTGTATGCTATATAGCATAGGTAGTAGTTAATGTATAACACAGAGGGTATTTCAAAATGACAATGAATGGATCATGTTGCTCAATCCTATCATTTTTCTTGTACATAACTCCAATTTAGGTAATAAAAATCAGTTAGTAATGAAAGATAACTATCATGTTTTTACAATGTATCCTCTCTTCCCTTGAAATCCGAAAGAGGAACATCAATAGAAATGTGTCATTTTGCTTCAATAGAAACCCTAGATATTGTTATCCTTCACTAGTATGTGTCACACACCAACTGTAAATGTATATGCATACCCTGCGAAACTATAATCTACATAGTGAATTAGAGTGTTCGTATTTCAAAAACATATAATTGATCTTTGTTATCTTCTAGTTGAGTATATGAGACAAATATAAAGCAAGACCAATGGATATGTTAGGAATAGTCAATGAACAAATCAATTCAATATACGAATGCGAGATATATTATACGTTTAATATTGTTCACTCAATTTAAGCATGGATCTGAGCTTGATCACTCAAATCATGTTCTTCAACACTAAAAATTAAATTCAATCTAAAAAAGTTAATATCTACCGTTTAGATGACAGATTATTACGCACACGCACACGCACACGCACACGCACACGCACACGTACACGCGCACACACACACACAAGAGAATTATTTATTAAAAGGTATCAATTATTTATTAAAAGGTATCAATGCAGGTCATTTTTCCGTAACATATATTATTTCAAAATGACATAAAAAGTACTATAAATTACGATTAATTAACAACTTAAATGTCTTTTTAAATAACACATACAAAAAATTTAGTCGGCTCTCTAAATTTCATTTGAGTCACATAGATTGAGATAAAGTAATAACTTATATTGGGCCCGCGCTGGCGCGGACACCTTATCTAGTACTATATTATAAAAGGGAGTTAGCACATACCAAGTCAACATGTTAGCTTAGGGTCATTTAATTTTTTTAAGGGTATTATGATCATATTAAGCTATTCTTGTGTATTCACTTGCTTGGACAATTGAGTTTCACTACGTTGTTGGGGATTAATAGACAAAACTATCACAAACTTTTAATGTAATGCCACATATATCCTATCTTTTACACTATGGGCCCATCGAGGTATTTTTGTAAACTTTCCAATAACCACATAATATTATTGGCCAGAATAGTATCTTACTTTAGCTTTCATATAAAATTTTTCTCACATGGACCAATGTGCCCTTTAGCTTGTATCAACATTCATCATCACTATTTTATTGTATCATACCATTCATTATTACTATTACATTATAAACAACTTTAAAATACATATAAAACATCTGACTAACTCTCGAAATTCTATTGGTAGCACATAAATTAAAATAGAGAAACATCATATATTATTTAAAATTATGTAAGATATATTATAAATCATACCATTGGTTATTACTATTATTAAAAATAATTTAAAATAAAAAAGTATAAAATATCTGATTGACACTCGAAATTCCATCAGTGTGACATAAATTAAAATAGAGAAAATAACATATAAATAATACTATAAATCATAATAATTAACAATTTAAATATCATAAAATTATACTAAATATTCATTATCTTTTTAAATTCAACCTATATAACATAATTAAAACAAAAAAAATATATATTGGGCCAGTGCTAGCACGGGCTCCAATATCTAGTATATATATATATATATATATATATATACAAATATATATATTATATTTTGAACATCATTGAGACATCTAAGACATATGATCTAACGTCAAACGATGTTTAACAAGAGTAACATTTTGTGGGTTCGAGTCTCATATTTCGCCAACAGGCAAATGACGTCTTCTTTAACATTTTCTTATTATGTCAAATTTAGCTAATAATAAAAATGTGATATAACAAATAAATTTTATTTTTAAATAAAAAATAAATCAAATAGAACTACACATATCTTAATTTTTTTAGGTCAATATTATGAAATAACTTTTTTTTAGTAATTAACATTTTTTTCCACAGAAGAGTAAGTTGAGCCTAATCAATAGTTACAATCATTTTTTTTTCAAATTTTGATACCATAAACTGATTATTATTATTTTTAATTTCTCCCTTTAAATGAGAAAAAGTAGAGTAAGTTGAGCCTAATCAATAAATACAATCATTTTTTTTTCAAATTTTGATACCATAAACTTTTTCTTATTATTTTTAATTTCTCTCACTAAATGAAAAAAATGGGTTCTCTTTTCCTTCATTAAGCAATTGTCGTCAATAGCCCTAGACATTCAGAAAATATGTTTTGCAGCTGCATCGTTCGTTCTTCCTATCTCACGTTGTTGCCATCAAAATTTTCTAGCCTTCGTGTTTGTCGCCATTAGCAATCAGCTGCATCTGAGCCTAGTAATTTTATGTTGTTCTCTTCTCATACATTGCTGGACTTCCCCTCGATCTGTATTTATTTCTTAGCATCAAAATACTATATTCTAACTTATGAGCTTATTTTTCAAAAGATTGAATTGAAGTTTGATTTGTGTGGATTCATTAGTATTTATCTAATTAATTTGGTTACTTTTGTGTTCTTACACTCATTATTGAATGGAGTTTGTCCATTGATTCCGGGCAACTCATATCAGTAATTTAAAAGAGTTTTATCTTTTGGATTCACCTTTGGGTTCAAATAATGCATCTAAAGGAAGATAAATGAGGATTTGTCCTACAAATTACATAAAAGACAACTTAGAAGTAGAAAACCATGACAAATATGTCTAATATGTTAAAAAAGGACTTGTAATCTAGTTCTCGGATACACTTGGACGGAGTAGTACTTTAGTTAAAAAATGGGGGTATAAGCAAGCAGAAGTTTGATTATCCTGCAGCGAGAGAAAACCCCCTAATTTTGTCAAATACAATTAGATTCAGGAAATTCATTTGGCTCACAGGCTTAAGGTTATGTTTGCTTTATGTTTTGTTTGAAGCAAATTTTTTCTCTTGTAACCACTAACCTTGCACCCTCTTCAGTACAAATTATTAATTCACCAAAAAAAAGAAGATAATTAGCTGTTGTGGACTGGCCGCTTACTATGTTTTCTTCGATTACTGTTTTGTTTGTTATTGCTACTGGTCTTCTTTTCCTTTATTTTTGGAATGACGTCATTTGCTATTAATGTATTTCTTTTCATGCTTGATTTTGATATTCTTTACTTGAGTCGTGGGTCTATTCAAAATAGCATCTATACCTTGTAGGGGTGAAGTTGTGTACACACTACCTTCCCTAGATTATACTTGTGGGATTACTTGTGTCATTGGTATTTCCAATATCCAAGGAATTCACATTTCTCTTTGTTGGTTGCACCACGTAAATATCTTCTAGCTGTCTAGTCTATGAGGCATGGAGGTGTAAGGAGAATACTCATGTGAGAAAAATAATGTCAAAAGAGGATAGAAAAATGTAACAGGAATGTCCTCAAATGTTGCATAGCTGGGAGAATGGAAAATTTCATAAACTGTACCTAGTGAGGTTTCAACCAGAATTGCAGATGGCGTGGTAAGTCCTAAAGCTCAAGGTCTGTACACAACCTGTTAAAAATCAACGACTCATATTGTTAATAAAAAAAATCACACCATTTTAGGACATTCATAAGTGGACGATCATATGCTCAAACTTTTAAGTCCCAACCAAGCTAGACATCAGAATCAGAATAGACTACGTGTATTTCCTTAAAAATCTTCTTTGACCATCGATGTAAATGCATTCCCAAAACTCTAATCCATATTTCTACAGCCTTACAGATCCGGAGATGCATCCAGTTGTTGGACTGCAACAATCGAATATGTTGTTCTTCCAACTCCATTGACCTTGGGTAGTTTCCGCCATGTATTTATCCGGGAACTCAAACATGAATATCTCATTATTCAACTCATAGATGTTAACTCCAAATACTTTTTTCCAGATTGCTGAGACCCACTTTCTAATGTCCGCAAGGGTTGTTTTTTTCCTTCTTCTATTGCCGCAATATCCTATGAGGTATCTTTGGAGATCTTCCTCTTGTATATTTACTGGCTTGGTTTGGTTATCTGTATATCTCCTTTTCTGCTTTTCATCTCCACGACCACCATGTATTCAATGCAAGTTTAGGAATAATGAAATCTTACCTCCCCCCTACCCCGTTATTCAAAGTTATTATGCTTATAAATTTCCCATATCATTATGGTTCCTTGTACAAAAATGTTTTGCACCTCATTTTGAAAATCTTCACATCTTAATCTCCTTTTATTCCTTTGACAGAGAAACAGATCCATTCCATAGATTCCTTGCTCATTACTGAGACACGCATCAACTTCCGACTTCTTTCAACCTAATGACATCATTCAGACTTACCCGTGCACCGTCTGGTTAGATGGAAAGATTTAAATCCCGTGTTTTGAGTAAATTATGTTCTCCATCTAATAGATATGGTGTATACAATAATCACAATGGGTGATTATTGTTGGCTTGAACCAAGGAGGCTTAGGTTCCAGTAAGAGTTTCTTCCCATCGAGTCACCAATGATTTGATAGTTCCATTTTCCACTGATGCAGGCTGATTGGGATCCTAACGGTCAAACCATTACCAGAAAAGTGAGCTTCTGTTTTCCTAGAAATTAGGAGAGTGAAAAACCATTGGTAAACCATGCCTTGGAGTTATTACTAGTAATTTTTTTTGGGTTTTGGCTTTATTCAAACAACACAAATATTGGACAAGCTAAAATGAAAACTCCCAAAGTTATTGCATGACATTTATAACTTTTCATAGATTAGCAACCTCTAACAGCAACTTATAGAATATAGAATGACTAAAAAAATTCTAGACAATGATAGAAAGGGAATGGAGAAGCAATTTCAATTGGTTAGAAAGTCATCGATATAAAATGATTCATCAGTATTGCTTACTTTTCAGCAATTTCAATTGGTTAGAAAGCTTTTAGTTTCTCCCATATATTGTTCATTTTATTTGTAGTTTTGCTTACTTTTCAGCTCTCTTGTATAATATCCACAAAGGATATATTTTTGACCTAGACATAGAAAAATCTTAAAGAGACTTTACTTTTTAAGTTGTTATTGTGTGTTTTCAACTGAGCATAAGCTCCACAAAGTACTCAAGGTTTGTAGATCCCTTGAGCTAATAGTTGTAGTGCATCCCATGAATATTTCCTTTGATCTAAAGTGTTGAAGGCATATATAATTGTGAATAAACATTTCCTTATTATTTATTCCATGTATGTGGCAACAAATGAGTTCTTTATGATCATGAATTATTTAACATTTTACCTGTTGTCCCATATAGTCCAGACTCTTGCCTACTATCATACTGAAGGCGTTTTCTCTGTAGATGTTCACTCAAGTGTGATTGCTTTTCAGGTTACTATCTTGATTTATAATCCATCAATTAATGTAGAGAATTTTGTTATTTTGCATGTTCTATGATATAGTAAAGGTTATAAACCACTACTAAACATATTTTTTTTAATGAATTAGGTAATCTTTCTGGGTGGAGCACAAAGGGATACATGGAATGTCCTACTTGCAATAAGGATGCATCTTCACAAAAGATAAGAAGTAAAATTTGTTACATGGGTCACCGTCGATATCTTGAACCTAGTCACTCATGGAGAAGAAGCAAGAAATTTGATGGTAAGAAAGAAACAAGATTGAAGCCACAAGAACTGTCAGGTGATGATGTCTTAGAACAATTGAATTTGTTAAGTACTTATAGAGCTGGAAAACACTCAAGTAATAAGAAAATGAAACGCCGCCCTGAAGAGTTGAATTGGGTGAGGAGAAGTATTTTATTTGAGTTACCATACTGGAAGAGCTTGAAATTGCGGCATAATTAGATGTCATGCACATAGAAAAAAATATATGTGAAAGTATTTTGGGGACATTTTGAATATAGATGGGAAAACTAAGGACACATATAAAGCAAGACAAGATCTTAAGGATATGAACATCAGAAAAGAACTATGGTTGCAACATGATGGTTCCAGTTGTACAATGCCAGCAGCTTGTTATGTTATGCCAAAAAATGAGATTAAAAAGTTTTGGGCATTCTTAAAATCAGTTAAACTTCCTGATGGTTATGCTTCAAATATCTCATGGTGTGTAAGTGTGGATGATGGTAAGATAGCTAGAATCAAGTCATGACTATCATGTTTTGTTACAACGAGTGTTGCCTATTGCTCTTCGTGGATTTGTAAATAAAGATGTTTCTTTGGCATTAATTGAGTTAGGTCATTTCTTCCAACAATTATGTTGTAATACATTGAGAAGAGATGACTTAGAAAAACTTGAAAATGATATAATTAGTATACTCTGTAAGCTTGAGATGATCTTTCCACCAGCTTTTTTTGATGTTATGGTACATTTGGCTGTGCATTTACATCGAGAGGCTATGTATGGGGGACCTGTACAGTATCGTTGGATGTACAAAATTGAAAGTTTCTTGTGAAAGCTTAAGCGTTATATACGAAATAAGGCACGCCCAGAAGGTTGTATTGCAGAAGGCTATATTATTGATGACTGTTTGACATTTTGCTCTATGTATCTTAATGACATCGAAACTAGATTTAATCGTGCACATCAAAATGATGATGGATCTAGAAGCAAAGGTGAAGATGTTCTAGACATATTTTCAAATAGTTCTAGACCATATAAAGATGGGGTATATGATGCCATATCAAAGAAAGATTTTGATATGGCTCGGTGGTATGTGCTTAATAATTGCGAAGAACCAGAACCTTTTCTTCAGTAAGTAATTTCTCTATATATCTAGGTAGATATTTATTATTTTAAATTATTTTTAAATAATTTATTTATTGAATGCAGAGAACATAAAGAAGAATTGTCGAAACACATTATTGTGAATATAGACGATATACACCGGGAACAATTTCCTTTATGGTTCAAGAGAAAAGTAAGTGATTTCAAAAATAATAATATGATTATTGTGTTTAATTTTATTTTTCATTACAATTAAATGCAGTAATTTTCTGTTCTAGATTGTGCAATTATATAACAAGGAAAAGTCAATATCTATTGAGAAATTATATCCTTTGGCTATAGGACCTGATGTGCGTGGAAGAATACATACTGGTTGTATTGTAAATGGTGTCAGGTTTCATGTTCAACGCCTAGATGAATTACGTAAGGGTCAAAACTGTGGTATAGTTATTGCAGGATACAGTGGATATATTGATTCAACTATATAGAGATGATGTTGATTCGATTATCTTAGATGCAAATGTAATTGAATTGAAGGCTCAAATAGAACAAGAATTTGAAATTGATCACAATGAAGATGATTCTTACCAAGATGATGATACTATGATAGAGTACATCAGTGATCATGAGGAGAATGAAGGTAATAATAGTACTGATGATGATGAAGTTGATAGCACATGTGATGATGACGACATTGATTTGTGATGTAACCTCATAATAGTAAGTTCAATCACTTAAGCTACTTGACATGAGTTCAATTATATATATCTTCTCATCACTCCTTTTTCCCTTACTGCCTTGGAGCCTTAAAAATGTTCTCATCAAGCTTGTATGAATTGTTGATATCAGCAGTTAAAGGTTGGTGCGCTGTCCGGTTGGAATGACTGATTTCCTGATGAACTTGTTATAGAGTATGGACTCTCCTTCCAGCTTAGGTCTATTGATTCTGCTTGTTTTTCTTGTATGCTGACTGTGATCCTCTGTTCCGGCAGTGGAAGCTGAAAACTTCCTCGTTGTGTATTGCTTACAACAATATCAGGTTTGACCTTTATTCTCTCGCTTTTTGCTGGTCCTTGTATAAATTTTTGTTGGCTGTCAATCTGTCATAGATTAGACTTGGGATTAGTTCCCCTACAACTCTTTTGCGCCCTTTAAGCCAAGTATCTGCATTGTACATAAAGGAGTGGAACTCTATGTCTTCACTGTAACTAAGCATGTTATCCGTTATTGTTCAATAATGATTCTCCTTGTTTTGATACGAATAGATGGAATGTGATGCCTATCTGTATTAAGAATCTTTCTTTCCATGCTAGGTAACTGATTAAAATTTAGAAAAACCTGTTTTTCTTATTTGTTAATTTCTGAATTTGCTACATAGTCCGCTAGCTAATTAGCTTATCTGAATATATGGTGCACTTGCACATTGATTTGAGTAACCATATGATTGATGCCTTCTATTTTCCCACTAACTCCCATGAAATTCTCCAATTCTTTGTACTCATGTGCTTTAAACTAATGAATCTGTCTCCAACTGAACATAATTAAATCTTTGCCTGCTGCAATAAGACAGAGCTTCCCATACTGCTCTTACCTCGGCCTCCATGTTTGTGGTCTCCCCTATATTTTGTTCCTATGAATATAACAAATCTCCACTTATATTTCTTATGCAAACACCAAAAGCACTCTGCCAAGGGTTACCTTTGCTAGCTCCATCCGTGTTGCAAGTAATCCAACCCTCTCTTGGCGCCATCCATCTTACTAAAAGAGAGTTTCGTTCCTTTCAACATTGATATTATTTATTTGGATTGTTCCAACTAATGAATTTCCCCTTGAAAATCATTAAAACTGACAATGTGTATTTATTTCATTACCAAATTCTTGATTGGTTTCTACTTGCCTGAAAGGTTATTGTTATCATATTCGAAAAATATATTTATTACATGATATTTTCTGACAATTCACAAGCTCTCAGCTATGGCTCCTCTCAAAATTCTCCTCTGTGGTGATGTACTCGGCCGTCTCAATCATCTATTCAAACGCGTTTCTTCGGTGAACAAGGCAGCAGGTCCATTTGATGCTCTTCTTTGCGTAGGCCAATTTTTTCCTGATTCAGTAGAGGGGATTGAGGAATTCAATGGCTACATTGAGGGGCGTTCCAAGATTCCGATACCGACCTATTTCATTGGTGATTATGGTGCAGGGTCCCGAAAAATATTGTCAGAAGCATTGAAGGACCCGAGTAACAAAGGGTTTAATATGGAGTGTTTAAGAGTATGATAATTTGTACTGGTTGAAAGGGAGTGGGATGTTTAGCCTTAATGGGTTCTCTGTGGCATACTTATCTGTTAGGCGAACTCAAAGTGGAACTCAATTCGGAACATATAGTCAAGATGATGTTGATGCTTTGATGGCTTTAGCAGAGGATCCAGTAACAGTAGACATGTTTCTTACTAATGAGTGGCCCAATGGAGTAACAAATGAAACGACATCAAAAGCTCCTGTAGAAATTTCTGATTCATCTGGGAGTGATCCAACAGTGTCAGAGTTGGTAAATGAGATTAAGCCTCGGTATCATGTTGCAGGAACTGTGGGTGTATATTTTGATCGTAAACCATATGCTAACGTTGATGCTCTACACGCAACTCGCTTTTTTGGCTTAGCTCCTGTTGGAAACAAACATAGACAGAAATTCATTCATGCGATATCCCCTACTCCAGCATTAACGATGTCGAAAAATGAACTTAGTGCAAAGCCACCAAACAGTACTTCATGTCCATATACAAATGTTGACAAAGCAGCCCAACCCGATGGAGCAACAAAGAGGCCCGGTGATAGTACTTCTGAGTCACAATATTGGAGGTATGATGTATCCAAGAAAAAGCAGAAACATGGAGATGGTGGTGGTGACAGACTCTGCTTTAAGTTTTCCTCTTCTGGCTCTTGTCCAAGAGGAAACCAGTGCCATTTTAGACATGATGAAGAAGCTTCAGAACAATATTCAAGAGGTGTGTGTTTTGACTTTCTCAACAAGGGAAAATGTGAAAAAGGTCCTGATGCAACTTCAAGCACAGCTTGCAGGAAGAAGGTGACAGATCAGCATCTGGGGCAGCAAGCTCTAACAGGTCAAGAGAATGCTGGTTTTGTTTGTCATACCGAATGTTGAGTCACATCTCATCACTAGTGTCGGAGAATATTACTACTGTGCACTTGCTAAAGGACCTTTAACACCTGATCATGTGCTGATTATGCCTATTGAACACACACCCAATACGTTATCTCTGCCACTGGAATGTGAAAAGGAACTGGAACGACTTCAAAGCAGCCTCAAAGCTTACTTCAAAAAGCAATGGAAGGAAGCAGTTTTCTTTGAGTTCGTATTTAACTGAGGAAGTCATGCCAATCTCCAGGTTCGAGATATTTTTAACTTGGCTGCTGACAAATTGGGATTCAAGCTTACTATTGTTAAAGAAGGAACACAAGCGCTGCGGACACATTTCGACAGAAGTTGCAGCTTATTTTATGTTGAAGTTCCTGGAGGTGATATTTTGTCACATGTTATTAAGGAGAAAAATTCCCAGCTCAATTAAGACATTTTATCCTTTTTGTTGTATTGTTGTTTTTATCTTGTCTAATATTTTAGAACAAAAAATTATATTTGTGTGGTGTGTAATATATAATCTTTTTCTAAAAAAAATGTTAGTTAAAAATATTTTTTAAATTAGTTATGATATAATTTAGAACTATGATTTTTTTTTCTGTATCCAATAATTGAACTATTCAAGTACGAAATTTAGGTTGTGGCCATTTGAACATACATTCTTTTTGGTACAAGATTTCTTTGTAACTAAATAGTAGGTTGAATAGAGACAATTGTACAATTGCCACTAATTATTCGACCAATTAGTGAAGAAAGTCAAGGTCACGATTGAATAATAAAAAATTTGCGGCTAAAGTTTACGATAATTAACTGCAGTCTCTAGTTTGTCGCTAATGTATCAACATATTTTTTTCAACGAAGTTATTCATATCCTAAAATCTACTAATTTAAGGACAAAAAATGGTTTGTCACTAACATATCAATATATGTTTTGCGACAAAAAAATTGTATAAAAATTATGTAATTTAAGACAAAATAGTTTTCACTAATGTATCGATATAAGTTTTTGCGACAAAAGTTCTTCGTCTACAAAATTTAACTAATTTTAGCACGAAAAGTGATTTGTCACTGATACATTAATATACCTTTTGAGACAAAAAAGTTTTCGTATAAAAAATTAACTAATTTAGAGATGAAAAATGGTTTGTCGCTAATTGGAATATCATTTGTGACATAATATCGTGTCACTAATAATTTCAAATTCGTGGTTGATAGTCCTCAATAAATGGCTCCAATCCAATTTTTGGTGAGAAACTTTAGTGGATAAAATTTTGCTACGAAATTTTATGTTGTCACAAAAAATATGTGACCCATATATTTAAGTAGAAAAAGTATTTTTTGTCACTAAAAGCGAACAAATAGTGACGAATTTTGTGTCGTATCTAATAATTTTGTAACTATCTATCATATTTGTTGTAGTGTAGTCAAGACATTTCAATTCAACATCATACCAACACCCTACTTATGCTAAGCACAAACATGCTTTAATTGAACTACATCACCAATCACAAGCCATCATAATTGAACTAAAGGTTAGGATCATGAAGACTTACCCAATATCCTTCAAAAGTCATCATCATGGTCTTACCAACAAACAAATCTCTTCCAATAATAGGTGTAGTAACATCATTAAATAGTAATTAACACAAGAAGTAAGTCAATTGTATCATCAATATCCCAATCAACTTCAATTCATAACCTAGGGTTAGGGGAATTAGGGTTCATCATGAGTTCTTCAAGAAATAGATTCAATCCCAACAATACATTATCCTAGGCAGTCCATGAATGAATTAGAATAGATAAAACATGTCTAACAATCAATACATTCTTCAATTCCCATCAACTTATAAGCAATATCCATGATTTGGGGAAATTGGGGAATGGGACATGATCCACACGAAATTCCCTCAATTGGAATCAGTTACTCATTAATCTACACTTAATTAGTCATAGGCAATCACAATTAATCATAATCAATCATCAATGTCATGTTTAGAAGAAAACAAATTAGATTAGAAAAATCCTTGAATTGGGTGATTTAGAAATAAACTTTGAAAGGACCTCTTGGGGAAAAGGAATCCCAAGAGTGAAGAACCCATACCTTAATGAATATTAATCCACGAAATTTAAGTGAAATCCAAGAGGAATTGGTCTTCTTCTTCAAGATTTGTTTTTCCTTCAATGGAGGATTTTGTAGAGATAAAGTAGAGAGAGATGAGAGCTTTTGGGTTTTGTTTTGGGAATTTGGTTTAGGTGAGTCAAAAACGACTTAAAATTGACCCTTAGGATATATATAATAATCCCATAAACTACCGAAAATACACCTCACTTAATTGGGTCTTTTTATGAAGTCAAAATGCTTAAAAATACGATTTCAACGAATATGAGAAGTGGCTACGCGTCACGGGGCTAATTTCACTTTTCTTTTTGAAATCTAGTTTGACGAAGTGGACTTCGTGGAGTGCACGTGTTGCGAGGAAACATTTTCCACTCAACGTGATAGCAGCGCGTCGCGTAGTAGACTTCAAATCTAGGCTGCCGCAAGCTTCCTTGGCAGCTTGCTCGCCAAGGTTCGGGTCCTCCTCAAGAACCCTTCGGGTGGTCCTTGAGGAGTCATTACCGGACCTTTTCTATTACATTCTACCTATTTAAAGTCTTTTTACATGTTTTGGACTTCATTTGACCCTCCCAAACCTTCACCAAACATAGGGACGTCAACTAGTTCAATTTAGCTAGTTTCCGGACGTCATGGATGTTTCTTGATGTCTTGACTCTTAAACTTCCTAAATGGTTTATAAACATTATTTTAGGCTTAGAAATAGTATTTTAAGGTTTAGTTCATCATGTGAGGCTTTAGCTTATGTCATGGACTTCTGGAGTGTTACATATCCCACATCAATTTGGATTAAAACGAACACAAAAAACTCACTAAAACAAATGAAGACATACAAGAACTTTCTAAGGCACACCTTCCGAATTTCATGGATGTTCTTGGAAGATTAACCTCCAAACGTCAGCAAACTTTACACACTGCCTAAAAACATCATTTTAACTCATTTTAACAGATAATTAACTCATGAAACATTCAAGAAGCTCTAGTTCACCTTAGTTCGTTTTAAGATATTACATTCTCCCATACTTGGAACAACATTGTCGAATGCCATTAAACTCTTTTAATAACATCAAGGACTCAATTAGCAGCATATAACACATCAAAAAATGATCAAAACGTTCATAGTCAATGCACCAAATTACAAGGAACTCAAACTACACATGACAAGTATTTTGCTAGGCAACACATGCAACTTTTGGAATTAATTTCCATACGTCCAAACACATTCTCATTCTTCATTTATGGAGGAACTAACTTCTCCAACATTAGACATGCTCATAAACATCAATTTTAAACACATTGAAAATATTGTTCATGAAAAATGAAATTTGTCAAATTCCAAACTCCTTTACAATGAATACAAAAACTTAACACTGGAACATGCTAAAAATTCATTAATCCCTCTTTCAAGAAATCTTAACATGAAGTAATGACAACATGAGAGACAATATCATACTAACTCACATTATAACCAGATAAACAACTTGAAGCAATTAAGCACTATCATTAGCAACACCTTAACAAGAGAAATATAGGTTGACTACCAATTCTCTCAATGTAATCATAATATCATCAAGATCATACAAAACCTTATACCATCACATGCACTCATAACATAAAGTGAAATGCAACTCATACTAATATGCAAGGGTCTTAACCATTAGTAAAATACCAAGGATTTAGGTCTAAAGCTTGAATAAGGAAAGAAGGAAAGATAAGGATATCAACTACCTTTCTACCCCACTCATTCTCCCCTACATAGGGTAAAGCCATCTTCAAGGTCTCATACTTCAAAGTACCATTATACCTCTCACAAGGTTGGAACTCACACTACTCTTAACTCATGCACATCAAGACTAAACATCAACCTTACAAGTCAAGCATAACACCCTCCTTAGGATTCAATCTAGGACAACACCCTTAAGTATCACCTTATTCAACTCTTAGGAAACACTTATCTCAACTCATGGAATAAAATACTTTCTTTCCCACAACATTACCACATTATTCAATACTCTACAGTTTACACCTTAACTTTTCTACTATCATTATACACAACTATAAGATATCTCAGTTTCCCCCCAAAAAGACTTCATTCAAACATTTTAACTCTTACCATGCTTAGAACTACATCACCATAAGATTTCATATCATAATACTTTCAATGTAACAACCCTAAAAATGGATAAGATAAGAAATGCTTAATGTGTCAAGAATGCCTATGATTAGACCAGGGTTCACACGGATTGATGCACGTAGAACCAGACCTCGGAACCCTTGCTACAGCCAAGCCAACTAACTTGGGGAGTTAATTGAGCTTTAGAACCAACCATGTGAGGCTCTCGAAAACGAAGATTTAATCGAAAGAGTCTTTACCGGACTTAAAAGAAGAAATTTTAAGTTTTGAGGGTCCAGGGGTAAAAAGTTCTTTTCCAGGCCAAGGATAATATTGTAATTACCCTGAGGAATTAATTAATTAATTAATTAATTTAATTAAAAAGAGCAATTCGGGTTGGGGCGACCCGAAGTGACCCATTTTCGCAAATGGGGTGACACTCGGGTTCGAGCCCCACTTGAAGCAAAGAATTGATGATTTAATCATCAATTATAATCTGATTTTTGTAAGGGCTTAATGGTCATTTCATCTAAGCTAAATAAATCAGATTTTTATTAATTAAATTAAACCTTACTTTGACTAAATTCAAACCTACACTCCTAATCCTAATAAATCTCTCTCACGTCACTCAACTCTCTTTCACGTCTCTCAACTCTCATTCTCTCACGCTCTGCCTAACAAAAAAATTCAAGAACTGTTTAACAACAATTGTTCTTCACACTTGAAGAACACACGATTTTTTTTAAGGAAAGCAAAGTAATCAAAAACGTCAAGGCAAAGAGAGGTTGTTCGTCGAGTGGTGTGTACGTTGAGGTGAATTGGACGTGGTTTGGAGGAACTTTTGGGCAGAAAATTCACGCTTGAACAACGTCAAAAGTTATGGGTTTCTTCTCTCTTGGTCCCTTTCCCAAGAGGCCCCCTTACGATAGAAAATATTCACTCTGAAACTAAGGTTGTTCCCCTTTGCATGTCCTTGTCACTAGCTCCCAAATGAATTCGTAGGATGGGTATGTTGTGCTGGTAGATTTAGACATGTATGATGTGTTTATATTAAATGTGAATATTTTTATGTGCGGGAAATCACGAAGATGATAATCAAAGTGTGATCGAAAAAGGAGGTGTGTGTGTGTGCATGTTGGCAGTGTGTTTGGCCACTGTTTTGGGGTCTTGTAAGACATGTATTTCTTGTGTATTTTATGTGTATACAATGTGATGTTATTGCAATGAAATATGGTTGATTGAAAATACATTCTTTTAGCCAAATGAATCTATGAAAGATACACCTAAAAATGTGTTAAAATGATTTATGAATGCACCTTGAGAATCACGTGAAAACGTTGATGAAAATGAGTTGAAGAATGACAAAAATTTTCAGAAACTATGCCTTATGATTTTAGGCTAAAGTTTAATCAAGAAATCTGGAAATTAACGCAATTTTTACAGAGGTGAGGCCACCAGGATTCAAACCTGTGACCTCACCCTTCAGCTACTGATTTCGCAAAAAAGGGAAAGGAAAATGGGGCTAAGGGGATTCGAACCTGGATACTGGTTTCGCGAGAAGGGAGAAAGAAAATGGGGCTAAGGGGATTCGAACCTGGCCACTGTGGATTTCGCGATAAAAGAAAAGGAAAACAAAAACAAAGGGGGGCTGGGGGATTCGATCTCGTAAACTGGAGGAGAAAGAGGAAAGAAAAATAATTAATCAAATGAATGGGAGGTGTGGAATTCGAACTCACAACCTCCCAAGCCTCAGCGAAATTAAAGAATTAAATAAGGAGGCTGTGGGGGTTTGAACCCACAACCTCCATATCCCAGCGAATAATTAACAAAAAATAGAAGAGGCTGTGGGGTTTGATCCCACAACCTCTTGGCTTAGGCGAGAATGGGCAATTTGTTGTTAATGAAAATTAAAAAGGGGTTGTGGGGGTTCGAACCCACAACCCTTCGGCCATCTTAAGGGAAAAATCAAGTAGGAAATTAATGATACGATGTTAATGTTGGGATATAATCTAGAGCTATAATGTTATGAATATTAAAAATAAAATCAAAGAAAAATGTAAATGATATCCAAGTAAATTGAAATTGGGTTTCCTTGCCCAAACTTCCTTATAGATACATAATTCATACGTGAACAAAATATCCAAGAATAATGCCACCTACTTAGATCGAAATCAAGATCTTGGCATACAAACAAGATACATAAGTCTTGTACTACATAATCTTAGGAATGTATGAAACACTTAATGAACTATGAATGAAGCCTCATGGCTTGTGTGTATAGACTCATAAGTCTAGCATACGTTCAAAAGTAAGTGAACCTAAGATGTATTTAATGAAATGACGAAACCCTAGAAGGGTTAAGTAAGAGTATGAAACACAATAAGTGGCCAAGTGCATTGACATATGATGAGATGAACTATGAAATGATGAAATGAACATTCGCGTAATAAGAGGTGAGTAACTATGAAAAGCAAAGGTGCTAATGATAAATGAATGTGGTGATAACATGATATGAGACTAATGTAAATGATGAGAGTAATCTCAAATGAGCCTAAGTAAATGTTACCAAAACGTATTCACCTATGAGAGTGTAAGATAATGAAGAGACCAGTCTCTATGAACACTCTAATGAAGGTATTGAGCTTAACATACTTAATACTAATGATGAGATGAGAAATCATCTAATGAGCCTATGATGTCCTCATACTAGAAGTCAGCTTCCATGACGTATGAGTTGAATGAAATGGAACTTTATACTGAGCACCGATAGACTAGCTATGAGCGGTGATGCCTTCTTTCGAGAAGGGCGAAGGTTCACGTAACTCTCATGAGATGAGACTGTCCGGCTTGCCGGGTATGGGTCTCCTTATATCTCCTAGTCTTCGAACCTATACTGCCAATATAGGGATCTGCCAGGGTTAAAATCCCATGTACGCTAGCATGTTATTGGGTCACTTTAGCCGGTGATTCCACCTCTTTTTGGTGTTGGGGAGACACTGGATTTCATGATGCTCACATGATCTATGTCGGTTAAAGTTAAAGTTCCCAATGAATGAATGAGGCCAGCCTCAAATGAAGCACATAATGAAATGAATGATACCAAAGGTGTTAGGTTAGGATAATCAAGAGGTGAGCTAGACTCAGGTAATGACATTAGGTTATTCTTGATCATTGCACAGAAAACCCGATGAAAGTCTTAAACTACACCCTAGGTATAGCTGGTGTTCACACTGGCATATGAACGAAATGAAATGAAGTACGTATGAATGAATGAAGCAGACTCTGAGTTTGCTAATGAAGACTCCCTAGTTGAGGTTCCATATGTTGAGCCCTCATTTTAGAAAGTCTTAATGTCAAGTCCATGATTCCAAGGTTTCATGGCATATGAATGAATGATATGAAAGAAGCTATGTGCCATATGTTATGTGTTATATGTTATATGTTATGTACTATGATATGTGCTATATGAAGATGTTATGTGCTGTGTGCAATATGATATTTATGATGATGCATGTTACTCTCATGGCATAACTTTCCTAATCCAAATTTGGCAAGCTCATTGACTTTTCTAATCCAAATTTGGAAAGCTCACTGACTTTCCTAATCCAAATTTGGAAAGTTCACTAACTTTCCTAATCCAAATTTGGCAAGTCCACTGACTTGACTTCCCATAAGCACGTTGTTAGGGAAGAGCTATTCTTTCTCATGCATGTCCTTGGTGTGTGCTTGCATATACCCATACTTAGTACAAGTGTGTACTAACCCTATACAACTATACTATTTTTAGGTGCAGGCACATGTGGACGATACAACTACATGATTATTGTTGCAGTTATCCGGACGTCCAACATTCATCCGGAGTTGGTAGGTCCTCATGCTTTCGAGGATGCTACTGTTTTATATTCTAGCTTAGTTTTAGAGTTGAGCTAGTGGAGCATGTTCCACTAGTGTTTCTTTCCTGTTTTTATTCAGACTTTGTATTGGTGCCATTTTGGCAATTATACACTTAATACTTATTGAACTATTTCTTTCAGTTGCTGATCTCTTAATGTTAGATGGTTGATGGTGAACAATTATGAAATGATATGAATGTTTAACAAGTATGTTAAGAAACAAAAAGTTTCAAATTTTCCGCTAAAATTAACCTAGATGAAGTAAGAATGACGTAAGTAGGCTTGTCTGCGACCTATGAGAGGTCAACGACGCCGGTCTCGTCTGGGGTCTAGATTCCAGTCTTGACATTCAATCCCATAAGTCACACATAGCCATAATTGGCATCACATCACAATCCTCAAAACTAACATTTACATCTACTCTTCTAGCCACAAAACCATCATAAGCACCAAAACTCACTTTTCTCTCCTTCGAAGTTAGAAACATATCCCCTTCCAAGCAATCACATCTAGAAAAATCACCGGACAAGGGAAAAGAAGAGTGTGAACTTATGGAGTTATGTTCTATGTCAAGATACAAGAGTAATGAAGAAGGTGAAACTCTAACATCCTATAGACTCCTATCAATGGATGTGTCGCGACTCACACCGATGAACAAGACACTACTAGACGTGGCTTGTGAGAATTTAGAGCCTAAACTATTTCTCATAAATATATGCTCTGATACCAAGCTTGTAACGACCCGAAAGTACCCCCTAGAAGAAGGGAGCACCCATAGGTCAGAACAATTCCGTACTTGACCTTTCGGAGGTCTTGTACAAGCCTTAACTATCATTCATTACATAAGACATGAAAATTAGTGCGGAATTAAAACTTTTAAGAAACATATTTCATAAAAGCTAAGGAGTGATCTCGTCTTCACAAGCCTACTTAAAGACACGACATGAATATCTTAGGGACACACCCCATTACGTTAAATGAAAATACATAATAAGTCTTAATGATAGAAACTTAGAAATAGAACTATGCCTTCGGATATATGAGAACATACTTAGTCTTGAGAGAGTATATTCCCAAGCTTTGCCTTCTAGACTTCTCCTCGCCTACAACCTATATTTATTAAGTATAGAGAAGTATGGGGTTAGTACAAAACAATGTACTAAGTATGGCATATGCAAAAACATGAGAAAAAGGACATTTTAGTAAAGTAAGCTTTCATGCAAAATAAGTAAAACCTTCATATTTTAGAGTTAAAATATTATAAGAATCATCATTAATCACATAAAATAGAACTCTCATAATTTTAGAACCAACAGATAACTTTACAGTAAACTCAAGTCTATTACAGTGAACAAAGTGAAACATTACAGTGAGCAATTCATCCCAAGAATAGTGGACTCATTTCCTTTGAGGTTTCCCTAAAAAATTTATGCTAAGACTCACAAAGGTAAGACATGAAGGAACCACCCATACATCCCCTTCAATACACACCAAAGTGATCCTTAAGACTACGAACCATAGGCTTACCTCACACGGGAAACAAGTCCACACTATTGGCTAGACATTTGAAGGACACTCAAACATTAAGGACTTCATGTATGCACCCTTCTCCAATGGTACTTGTAAGTTAGACTAAGTGCAATGTGATAGTAGCATCCCATACTACTACTCCTACTTAGTGCTCCTTGAGGATTTCTTGGATTAAGTACACTACATTAGTCATTCATAACATCATTTCATAAAACTTAGCTTTAACATACTTCCTTAACATTAGACCTTAAGTCATCTAACTTCATTTAAAACACATGATAACTCATTCATACACTTCATATAAATCACACCAAGAATCCCCTTTCGGAAGGTCTACTTAGTGCAATGGATAGATAGCGTCGCATATCACCACCTACCCTAAGTAGTACTTTCTTTTACGAGACTTAGTTCATACACTTCATATAAAACACACCAAGACTCCTCTTTTGGAAAGTCTACTCAGTGCAATGGATAGATAGCATCCCATACCACCACCTACCCTAAGTAGTACATTCTTTTAAGAAACTTAGTAAGTTCATTCTTATGTGGGGGAATAGATTTAACCGACATAGACCATGAGAGCTAGACATGGAATTCTGATACTACCCTTATCGGAGGAGGGTTCCCCAATTGCCTAGGGTAGGGTATTTTGCTTAGCTTTTACATGGCTTTTCCAATAGCTACACCTATGAGGGCGCATAGTTAAGGGATAAGGAGATTGCTACTAAGTAACTCATTCTCTACTAATGAGGAGTACTCATCTCAAGAGGTACATTAGAATACAACATCTCAACTCACGAAGTGTAACCACCCCTTCTTCATATCCTCTCAGTGCTAGGCATAACTCCCCCACGAGTCTTAAACATTCTTTACTATAGACTAAGGGATAGCTAATTAGAACCACTTCTCAACTCACAAAGGGTTCTTATCCCTAGAGGTAACATTGGAATACCACATCTTAACTCATGAAGGGTATCCAACCTCCAAATTATCTTAGAAAGCACTTGGTAATAGTGAGGTTTCTACTAAACACTTCATATTAACTCACGAAGAGTGTTCACCCCAAAACTCCCCATTTTATTCCCATTCTGTAACTTCATTCATTCATTCATTCAAAGTGTTTGTGTACATGTGAGCACACCTTTCACATAAATCATCACTTTCATAAAATTAGCTTCTAAACATGTATACATCTTCATTCATCATATTATATACTTTTACATGATTCACATAATCATAAGGTTCCTTTAGATATTGTCTCTAGCATACTTCACGTAATAAGCTTCATGAAGCACATCAACAAGAATAAAATCATTATCATCTTACTTCACATAATATTCCTTCATGGCCTCATTCATAATACACAGGTATATTAACATTCATATATTTCAAGTAAATAGTGCCACCAAAGGTGGACGTTACCACTCAAGAGCATTTCATAATAAGACCTTAAGCAAAGTAACCGACTTACCCTTAATCCAAGCTTTCACCACCTATAATCACTTCCTCAATAATACTTCATAAAATAGCCCTTAGCGCAGTAGCTAAGTCACAATATAACAATAAAAACACTCTAACTCTAACATTATCAAATCATGTTCGTTAGGCCAATTTCATAAGTCAAAAGTTGATAAAAAGCAATAACATGGTTTCATTGAAGTTTTACCATTAAAATCACCAACTAACATTATAAATAGTATATTTGAATCCTTTAAACCATTTTCATGCAAGACCCATACTTAGAGTCCAAGATAGAAGAAGTTAGGGTTTGAAAACCTCTTTTGAAATTCCTTAGAAATGGATCCTTGAATGGAAGAGAGTTCAAGGATTACTACCATACCTCAATGAGAAGGAAACCCACTAATTTTTATAAAGAAACACGGCCACCACCAGCCCTCAAAGCCCTTCATTGAGTCCAAGCTTCTATTTGATTTTGAGAGAGTCTTTCTTGAAAGAGGTTTTGGGTTTTAGGAAATGAAGTCTAAAATTAGGTCTTAGTGTTTGAACCCTCTTAATATACCTGAAATACCCTAAAATAATTATCCATGGTTCATAAAAGACTTGCGGTAACTTTACCAAACACCCCATGCCTTGGCAGAAAAATTGCAGTTTTCACAGGCACCAACCTAAGCCTCTTCATAGACGGGCCGTCTCCCAGTCGACGCCCCTTAGATGGGGTCCGTTGATTGGGGCTGAGGCTCTACTTTGTTCAGGATTTTCAAGCCTTTCATATCCAGTCGACGCCCAAGGTGGACGGTCTATGGTTTGACCAATGGTCCGTCCCTTGTGGCCGTTTGCCAAAGCATGGGGTCTTCTTCTAGGGCCCCTCGTGGGTCCTAGGTCGGGTCGTACCAGGACGTTAAACTCCTATACATAGTCTTCTAGTTCTTAGGATCATTCCACATCAATTTTTATTAAAACAAATAAGTAAAACTCACTAAAACACATGAAGACACACAAGCACTTTCTAAGGCACACCTTCCGAACGTCATGAACGTTCTTTGACGTTTAACCTCCAAACGTCACCAAACTTCACACACTGCCTAAGAACATCATCATAACTCATTTTAACACAAAATTAACTCATGAAAAATTCATGAAGCTCTATTTCACCTTAGTTCGTTTTAGGATATTACAAAATGTCCTTGACCCTTACAATATGATAAAGACACCCTTCAAAGATCATTTTGTAAGCTTTTTGACACGAAATAATTCGACCTCTAGGGATTGAGTTACCCCTTTCCATTCTAAGACGAGATTATTTGGGAAATGGAATTTAACTACCCTTGTTCTACAATCAATAGAAGTAAAACAAGAATGCAACCAATCCATCCTCAATATGACATCAAAGTCAATCATATCATGTTCTATCAATTAAACCAAAGTAACTCTATTGGGTATGATATAGGAAAACTCCTAAAGACTCTTCTAGCCACAACGGAGTCACCCACCGGGGTTGTAACTGAAAAATGTTACATTAGAACATCGAGTAATATATTGAAATTTCTAGCCACTAGAGGGGTTACAAATGATAAAGTAGCACCGGGATCTAGTAAAGCATAGACATTAATAGAGAACACTTGTAACATACCGGTGACGACATCAGGAGACTTCTCTTGATCACCCCTAGAGCGGAGAGCATAGAAGAGATTCTTCTTAAGAGCATCAGGATTGGGAGCACTTTCTTGTGTTTGAGTATTTTTTCTCCCAAGAGCCCTTATCATAGGTCAATACCTCTTCATATGGACACTCATTCCACAACAATAGTAATTTTCCTTACCCACTATCAAGTTGCCTTCATGTTTTCTACCATATTTAGCACAAGTAGACTTCACAACATGAGGATCACTGCCTTTCTCCTCTTTGTGCTTGGGTGTAGACCCTTTTCCTTTGTTGATCCTTGAAGTGGTAGAAGGCCTTTTATTGGGGAACCTCTTCTTGTACCTTGGATTATCTTGCACCTCAAATCTAACCGTAGAAGAATTTCCATCTTCGACCCTTGTCTCTTCAATTCCTTACAAACTTTCTTAAGATTTTGTTCTTCAATTTGTTCGGCATGAACCGTGAGATGAGAGATGTTTGTGCTAGGAATCAACATAGCCGACCTACATTCATTAGCCACACGATCGGATATCCCCATAACAAATTTTTTCATCTTAGCCCTAGAATCCGCTACATTTATAGGAGCATATTAGGATAGTTGAGTGAGCTTGAGGCTATACTCCTTCACACTCATACCCAATTAGAGAAGGTTGATGAATTCTTGCATTTTCCTCTCTCTTAGTTCCAAGGGAAAGAATTTATCAATGAAAGCCGTCAGGAAAGCTCCCCAAGTAATCCATCCTTCTTGAACCTACCTCTCATACTTTCATTTCTCATACCAAACTTGAGCAACATGTTTAAGTTGGTAGGTGGATAATTCTGCCTTTTCTTGATAAGACACCCCCATAGCATCTAGTACCTTGAACACTTCATCAATGAACCATTGTGGATCCTCCTCCACCTTGGAGCTAAAGAAAGTAGGGGATTCATCCTTGTGAAATCCCTTATTTTTTATGCGGCGGTGCTATCATTGGGGTTCACTTGTACCCTAGCATCCCTAGAAACTTGAGTAGCCAACACTTGAGTCAAGCTATGAATGGCCGCTCTTATCTCAACATTAGACATAGCCCCTTCTTCAATAGGAACTTGAGGGTTTTGAGGAGCTTTAAGGGGAACACCTCATTCACATTCTCTTCTTCGACCCTTCGAGCGTTGTTCCTTCTTGTATTCACTTTCTTTAAGCACAAGAAAAAAATTAGAAGATAAGGACATGTAGAGTTAACACTTCTAGAGGCACGACTTCAAGAATATCAACAAAGTGAGACTTTCCTAAGCATCACATAGCCTCTCATTCATAAGTGTGGCGCGCTTCACAATTAGGAACAACACTCTACTATACGTGGTTTAGTGATACATCAATCCTAAGATTATTTAACCTCATTCTCTAATACAAAGTTTGTCAAGACCGGGTAGCACCCCCTAGACGTAACCAACATCTTTGTCCTCGAAGAAGACTTAGACTAGCCCTTAGCATTCATCATTACATTTCATGGGTCAAAAGTGCGGAAAAATTTAAACTTTTTACATATTGAGGTATACATATACCTCTCACATATTATATATGGAGTTTAACTAGACCTCTCGCATATGAAGCTCACATAGGCTTCTCTTTTAGTAAAGATAATTAACAAATAAAAACTTATCTAATCTTTTGCCTCACATTAAACCATCGAAAACTAAGTATAACATAAGAGCATAGCCTTTATACAAATTCATATTTGCCACATAGGGCTTACAACAAATATCTTCAAGAATAGGGAACAAATTAAGGTCTTTAGACAATAGCAAGACAACTAAGGTAGAATAAATGGCACCATTGTCGAAGGGAGGACTCACTAATAACTTGGAGGAATAAGTCAAAATCTTCTTGCCAAGTGGCCAAGAAGTTCCTCAATGGTCGGAACATACAATGTTTGGGGAAAAGGAAATAAATATGGGTTAGTACAAACCACATGTACTATGTATGGTTCTTATGCATCAAAATCATCATTGCATGAAAAAGGCACAATACAGTCAAAACAATGCATTATGTCAAATAACTCAACATGCACACGTAAGGAATATCATAAGTCAACTCAACATAATATAACCCAACATATAAGCAAACCAAAGCAATAATTGTGCTATGCCAATAATAGAACCCGATAACCCTATCCAAAGTTACACGTCACATTACGTCACTTACTACATGCATATAAGATAACCTCATACTTTGTCATACATTCTTTAACTATAAGATGATATATAACTTGACATGCATAACATGCAATCAACTTAATCATAAAAGAACACCACTAGAACCATCCCTTAGGATCCCACATGTGTAATGAGTAAGAGAAGTCTCATACTCTCCCTCACCGTATGTAGTAACCTTTAAAACAATCCCTAATAGTAGTTCACATACTCGACTTGTTCAGTTACTTTAACATTAAGGAAATAAGTGCAATAACCAACATGAGACCATGTGAGCTACCTGAAATCCGGTGTTCTACTCCCACACAAAATAGAGAGGGTTAACACTTGCCTAAGGTGTAACCATTAATACATAGCTATATAGGTAGATCTACTAAGATATAATCTTATGTGGGCACATAGTTAAGGGTCAAAGATATGGCTACTAGAAACCTTGGCTTACTAATGTGGAGGTTTTCATCTCATGAGACAAGACATATCTTGGGAATTCGGACTTACTAAACCTGAAGAAACCCATGTGGGAGGCCAGGCATACTAACGCGAGACTCCATCTCATTTAAATGCCCTTTTAGTGCTAAGCATTTATACCCTTTAGTAATCATCATACTAATCATACAAGATCACATTAGTCTCTTCTAAACCCCTATGTGAAAATCTCATCATAATAGCTCATAGGTATTCATAAGTGAGAACTATCCTACAACTTTAGAAACCACATACAAGTGACTAAACCTTTCACTCAACACTTTATTATAATTATGAGAAACTACTTTCAATCATATAATAATAATACCATAACATACTTGAATACTTGATAACCAATTCAATAGTATAGGGTTAAGGAAGAGGATTACTTGCTATCAACTTGACAACCACACATTACACATAGAAGCATTACAATCTGAGTAAACCATACTTCATAATTGAATTTAAGAAGATTAAACCTTCATACCCTATTGCCCTTTCATGGTCCTCATACTTCCATTACCAAGAATGCATAATCAATACATAAACAAGGTAAATTCAAAAATAAATTACATAATTAATGTCAATGTAGTCAATCAACATATTCATCCTCTTCACAATTAACCCTTAAAATTTAAGGTTTTCATAAAATTGGGGAATTACATGGGTCCAATGAAAACTTGAGTGAATAACAAGAATTAACCATCAATGTATACTTAAACAACATTAATTGACAATAATTCATCACATTTGTTCCTTAATTTCATTTTTCAAAGAAGACCCATCCATAGATGAAAACCATAGTTTTGGGGGATTTAGAAATCATCTTTTGGAGGAACCTCTTGGGGAAAGGAATCCAAGAGTGAAAGAAACCATACATTAAAGATTATTAGACACAAAAATTTAGTAGAACTTAAGAGATTTCAGTCTTCTTCTTGAACTTCAAATTGTCTTTAATGGAGGATAAAGTAGAGAGAGAATGTAGAGAGAAGTGAGAGGAATTGGGTTTCAATTTGTGTTTGAGTTTTGAAGTGGAAAATAGGTGATAATTGACCTAAAATCAATATATAGTCAACCCCTGAAATACCCAAACAACCCCTAATTATGTTGGACTTCCAAAAGTGAAGTCGAACTTAACTCAATCTGTGAAATCCCTCTCACCTTTACGACCACTTAACGGCCCGTGAAGTCTTTGATCGACTTTGGTGGTGCTCTTTAAAGTGAGGCAGTAGATCCTCAAACGAGTCACCTAAATTTTTCTCTAGGTATACTGCACGACAACCTCCTCTCTTCCGTAAGCATGCACAACGTCCTGTAAAGTGGGTCACGGTGCTCTTAGGCAGTAACTTTTCCCAAACTCCCCTTTTTTCCCCAAACACCTAAGGCATGTTCACGACAACCTTTCTCCTTCCGTCAAGTGCACCACGAGTCCTGAAGTGGCTCGTGGTGCCTTGGACAGTAGATAGTCCTAGATGTCACTTTCCCCTATGTCCAAGGCATCTTCACGAGCTCCCCACTTGGCCGTGGTCATGCTCTTGAAGGTTGAGGCAGTAGCCTCCCTACTTGGGCAGCCTTGGCCTTTTGGATTTGGATTGCCCTTCAAGGTTGGCACTCCTCCCTTTGTATTGCTTGTTTATACCCCCTTCTTAGGAACCTAGGTACACTCCATCATCTCCACATGATTGGATCATCAAAAAAACTTTTTTCAACCATCATATCACCACTAGCATCACCTTAGTTCTGGTTACTAGTTTACCAGACGTCATGGTAGTTTCATAGACTTGCGGAGTGTTAGACTTATTTAGGGTAGCTCTAAGGATGGCTTAGATAGTCTTGAAGAAGGTGTATGGGCGGTCTCTTCATATCTTACTTAGGTAAGTCTTAAAGTAACCTTAGGTAGTGAGTCTAAATGATGATAAGGGAATAATCTTACTTTTGGATGTCTTTAGTATCACTTTGGTGTGTATGAAGGGATTCTATGGGCGGCCACTTCATATACTACTTAGGTTAGTCTTAGGACAACCTTTGGTAGGAGGTCTAAAGGTTTATATGGATTTTATGTGATTATGGTTATACTCTTATGGATTACTTGAATGTGTCTTATATATGAATATTGAATTGAAGATGATTCTTATACTTGTTTTATAAGGTTTCTATCGAAGTAGAAAGAAGTACATTTTAAAGTAAATGTCCTCTTTTGCATGGTTTTCTTGCATGTTAACCATACTTAGTGCATTCAATGTGCTAATTCCGTATGTTTCTATATTTCTACAAGTGTAGGTGGAAAGTGAGGATTATCTTAGAAGTTGAAGCTTGGGAATAACATTTTCTCAAGATCGGTATGTCCTCATATGTTCGAGGACATGGCAATGTTTAATTTTCTTTTTCAAAGTCTTTGTAACAGACTATAGTTCCTTTTCAAATTGATGTAAGGGGGCTGACCCTATGATATTATATGTGTCTAAGATGGAATATGTTGAGAGTTAGTTCTTTCATATATTCTATAAAGAGTTTGACAATAATGATGAAAAGTTTTAATTTTGCGCTACTTTTCATATATATGCGATGAATGATGCCTAAGGGCTTGTATAAGACCTCCGAGAGGTCGAGTACGCCGTGTGGCAACTTGGGGGTGGTCCTACGTCATTACCAACTTGATTTCAGAGCATAAGTTTATGTAGTAGTCTCTAGGATTCAGAGCATAAAGTCACGTCTAGTAGAGTCTTCTTCATCGGTGGTGACTCGCGATACATCTATGAGCGAGAGGCTATAGGACGATAGAAGTTTCACTTTTTTCATTACTCTTGTGTCGTGCCATAGAGTTGAGGTTGTAAGTGTGTTTTCCTAATCTCTTCTCTTGTGTTTATAGGATATGGATACAAGAAGGACAACCGCAAGGACAGTTGATGAGGAACTAGTGAATGAGGGAGTTCCTCCCCAAGGTGGACAAGCTACCCAAGGTGTTCAAGTTCCTCAAGGTTAACAATTCACTATACTCGATCAAGTTAATGAGTTTTTGATGGTTCCCTCGTACATTAATAACGAGGATGTTAGAGAAGCTCTTGTTGCTCTATCTCGAGCCATGATAGCTCAACCGAATTGATCTGTAGGGCCTAGAATGAATGCTCTTGATATTACCATGACCTCTAGGTTGAGAGACTTTGTGAGGAGGTTCCCCAAGCATTCTTGGAAGAGGTGTATAAGATAGTGCATTCTTTGGGGGTGACCTCTAGGGAGAAGGGGGAGTTGGTTTCATACCAATTGAAAGCGGTTGGTCAACTGTGGTTCAGACAATGGAAATATAGTAGGTCGGTTGAATTGGGTCCTATAGAATTGGAAGAGTTTAAGGAAGCATTCTTAGAGAGATACTTTCCTCGTGAGAAGAGGGAGGTTAAGGTTTCACAGTTCATAAACCATAGGCAAGGTTATGAGTGTGGAGGAGAATTCCTTGAATTTACCCTATCGTCTATGTATGCTCCATCTTTGGTGCCTAACCCTAGAGATGAGATGATTAGGTTCTTGACCGGTTTTTCCGAACTTTTGAAAGAAGAGTGTCGTACAACAATGCTTCATGGTGATATTGATGTACCGTGGTTTCACGGTATGTCTAATGCTTTTTCCTTAAGTTTAGTGTGTGTCGAGAGCCCTTTTGTGTTAATTTTAGTATAAGTTTATCTTTGTTTGCAGAAAATCTGTCCAAGGATGAACGCGGGTGTTGTTGAGAGAAAATTGCAGAAGAGACCATCTACGGAACCTATGACGGTCCGTCGCGGCTGTGACGGTCCGTAGGTGGCACCGTAGTGAAGGGAGAAGTTGCTGAAGGAAATTTGGGGAAGTCTGACCAAGTGTGGGATTACGGAAGTCCATGACGGACCATCACAGCTACGACGGTCCGTCCTGCAGGTTCGTCGTAATGATCAGAGAGTAATCCTAGTACCCAAAATTCCAAAGTTCAAGTGTTTTGGAACGAAGACCCTCGACGGACCGTCGTGCTTGAAATGGTCCGTCATACCTGTCCGTCGAGGGGAATGAAGAAAGCAACATGAGAAGATGTGAAGTATGGACGACGGAGGCTATGACGGTCCGTCGTGTCCATGACGGTCCGTCGACCCAGACGCGTTTGGACAGATTTTTAGTAAATAGAATCCTTATTTGATTAGGTTTTGTTTTTATTATAAATAGTTGGAAAAACCTCGTTTTTGGGGTTAGACTTTCTGGATAATTTTTAGTTTATAGTCCTTCAATTATATTATTAAACTCTCGATTTTGGGAATTAAGATTTTTTTCGGGAATTGATTGTTGTGGATTTCGTTGATTAATCAAGTTAAATTCTGGGAAATTATTCATTTTCATAAAAGTAAGTGCATGAATTCTTCCATTAACCATATGAATTGTGTAATTACGAACATGGGTAACTAAACCTCATAGCTAGGGTTGTGGGAACCATGGGTGAATAACAAGGTAATAATCTAACTTCAATAATAATTCTAGAGTGGTGTCTTGCATGTATTGATAATTCTTTCGTTTAGATTTCTTTTTAACGGTGGCCAACGTTAGAACTTGCCTTAATGCTACTTGCCGGACCAAGGAGGTAGATAATAAGAAAAGAATTATTAACATAGATTTAGTGTATACTATCTAATAGACTAGTATTGGTTGGTACGAGTTAATAGCTTAGTCAAATACCGAATACGATGTTTAATGTGAGGTAAAGATAAGGGTTAGTATAGCAACACACGTAGCCGGACCAAGGTGCGGAGTGAAATTCTCTAGATGCCGGACCAAGGATTTAGAGATACATAACTTATCACTTTACATGCAAGATATCAGGATAGAACTGTTATAGTTAGATTTACCAAGTTAGGAACCTGTGGGGAACACTAAAACCCTAGTTACTTTTATAATTTGATTAAACTCCGAAAGTTGAATTTGTTAGTTGTTCATTCTTATTTAGTTAATTGTTTTCATTTATTTAAGAAATAAAACCCCCCTTTTTGTCTTTTGTTATCTTGGAAGATAGTTGGCTAAATAATAGTAATAATAGAATAAAGTTAAGTCTGAACTATTTTCCTTGTGGGATCGATTCCAACCTCATTAGTTGGGTTCTTTATTTGATACGACCGCTTTACTTCTTATTTGAGAGGTAAATTTGAGCGTATCAAATATTGGCGCCGCTGCCGGGGAAAGTAGCTTTTAGATTAACTTAAATTTATTACTAAAATTTAGTCAATATTTTCCTGATTTTACTTTTTCTGTTGTTTTTGATTTTGCTAGGTTTGACGTCCTTGTATGCCAAATACACGGAGAGGAAGAGAACCCTTGTTTCCCTACGATCACGAGTTAGAGCGTACACTACGCAAAATGAATCGAAACTTGGGTATAAATGATGAAGATCCAAACCTGAACATCCCAGCTCCTGTTAATGCTCATGGTCGATTATTACCTGATAATCCTGATCTAGGTGCACAAAGGGGATAAAATCCCGCACCACGTCCTCAAGAATACTACAGAGGTTATGACAATATTGCAGATTCTGATGGGCCACTTGTCTTGCCCCCTCTAACAGAAGGTCACACCTTTGTAGTCACTAGTAGTCTAATGCAAATGCTCACGGCTAGAGGTTTGTTTTCAGGACTACCGTCTGAGGACCCACATGCCCATATAGCTAAGGTCAGGGCAGTGTGTAAAAGCTGTGTAGGGAGGCCTGATTTGAATTTGGATGTAATAGGGCTAAGAGTATTTCCTCTCTCACTGACGGGAGAGGCTGCCATTTGGTTCACTGAAGCTCCCATATAACTCAATCTTCACTTGGAACCAACTAAGGGACGTTTTCTTAGCACGTTATTATCCGGTCTCCAAGAAACTAAATCACAAAGACAGAGTTAACAACTTTGTGGCACAACCAGGAGAGTCAGTTAGTAGTTCTTGGGATAGGTTCACTTCATTTATGCGAAGTGTCCCCAATCACCGCATAGATGATGAATCACTGAAAGAATACTTCTACCGGGGACAGGATGATACTAATAAAGCAGTATTGGATACTATAGCATGTGGTTCTTATGGGGAGTGTCCCTATGCTGAAATTGCCGAAAAATTAGAGAAAATCTCCCGGAATAATAAAGCATGGAGTACTAGGAAGACAGATACTGGGAGAAATACTTTTGCAGTGCAATCCACACACAATCCAGCCACAGATGAGATTCGTGAAGAGATGGCACAGATGAGAACTGAGCTTGGGTTAGTGTTAAAACATGTCACTGGGGGTGCAGAAAAGATAAACGCAGTGAACTACTTGTCTAAACCACCACCACCAACTGATGAATATTATTATGAGGAAGATTCTTATGCAGTAAATGATCAGACGGGGGGTTTCCGACCAAATGCCCAAGGCTCCAATCAGGAGAATTGGCGCCAAGGTCAAGGAAATCAAGGTCGGAACTATGGTAACTACAACCGCGAGGGTAATTATGTTCGTGATGGAAATTACAACCGCGACAACAACTTCAACAGGGGTAACTATGGTAACAGAAATGAGAGGAGTGGGACCTATGTTCCTCCTCAAAATCGTGAAGTTGCTCCTAGGGATGGTGGAGGTAGTATGGCGCGAGTTGAGGATATGTTGCACAAGATGATGAGGAGGTTCGATGCTAGTGATGAGCACACCAAAGAGTTAAGTAGTGATGTTGCAGGTATTGGACAGAAAGTTGATACACATGCCATATCAATTAAGCAGCTTGAATTGCAAATGGCTCAATTATCTGCAACTGTGAACACACGGCAACCGGGCACTCTTCCTAGCAACACTGTCCAAAATCCGAAAAATGATGGACACTGTATGGCAATTACTACTCGTGGTGGTAAACAAACTATTGACCCACCTATGCCGTCTATTGTGGAAAAGGTGATCAAAGATAATAATATAGTGGTAGAGGTTAGTGATGAAGTAGAAGATAACACTGATAAAGATGCTGAAGTGCCTAAAAAGGTAACTCCCATGCCTAGACCTCCACCCCCCTTTCCTCAAAGATTAGTGAAAAAGACCGAGGATGGCAAATATCGGCGTTTTATAACAATGTTGAAGCAACTTTCTATCAATGTCCCTTTGGTAGAAGCTCTTGAACAAATGCCCGGTTATGCCAAGTTTATGAAAGATTTGGTTACAAAGAAAAGATCGGTCACTTTTGAGGATGATGACAGAATGCAGCATTGTAGTGCTATTGCTACAAGGTCTTTGGTGCAAAAGAAAGAAGATCCGGGTGCATTTACTATTCCTTGTACAATCGGGTTATTACATTTCGCGAAAGCATTATGTGATCTAGGGGCAAGCATAAATCTCATGCCCCTCTCGATTTACAAGAAGTTGGGTTTGGGCGACCCAAAGCCCACTGCGATGCGGCTACTGATGGCCGATCGAACAGTAAAAAGGCCTATAGGGATACTCCATGATGTGCTAGTAAAAGTTGAGTCGTTCATATTTCCAGCAGATTTTGTCATTCTTGATTGTGAAGTCGATTTTGAGGTGCCTATTATTCTTGGGAGGCCATTCCTTGCTACGGGTAGAGCTTTAGTTGATATGGAAAAAGGGCAGATGAAATTTCGGTTGAACAATGAAGAAGTGACTTTCAACATTTGTAGGTCCATGCGGCAGAGTGGTGAGCTCCAATCGGTATCTGCCATATCCTACAAAGTTGGTGAATCATCCAAAACACAAATAGAAGAACGGCTAGGTGTAGAAGCACTGGCGGCAGTGATAATGAATCTTGATAATGAAGGCATTGAAGAATATATGTCATTAGTCGCTGCCTTGATCGTGGTAATATTCGGTTAAACCGAAGAAATATGAGCTAGACATGAAGAATCGCGAGTCTCCACCCGCTAAACCATCCATAGAGGAGGCTCCAAAGCTAGAACTAAAAGCTCTCCCACCGCATCTCAGGTATGAATTCTTAGGAAATGGTGATACATTGCCGGTAATCATTGCATCAGATCTGAATGAACAACAAGTTGAGAGTTTGGTCAAAGTGCTAAAAAGGTTCAAAAGAGCTATTGGGTGGACCATTGCGGACATTATTGGGATCCCTCCTGGTATTTGTTCTCATAAAATCCAACTCATGCCCGATCATAAGCCAAGTATTGAGCACCAGAGACGCTTAAATCCACCTATGCAAGAGGTCGTGAAGAAGGAAATCATAAAATGGTTGGATGCTGGAGTAATTTATCCGATCGCCGATAGTAGTTGGGTATGCCCTGTTCAGTGTGTACCTAAGAAAGGGGGAATGACTGTGGTCCCCAATGAAAAAAATGAACTTGTTCCAATGAGGCCGGTGACTGGATGGAGGGTGTGTATGGATTACCGGAAATTAAATGCATGGACCGAAAAGGACCATTTTCCCATGCCCTTCATGGATCAGATGTTGGATAGACTCGCCGGAAAAGGGTGGTACTGTTTTCTTGATGGTTATTCAGGGTATAATCAGATCTCTATTGCACCAGAAGATCAAGAGAAGACCACTTTTACTTGTCCATATGGGACCTTTGCGTTCAAGAGAATGCCGTTTGGGTTGTGCAATGCACCCGCCACATTTCAGAGATGTATGATGTCAATATTCTCCGACATGGTGGAAGATACTATTGAGGTTTTTATGGATGATTTTTCTGTGGTTGGTGAATCATTCGAGCAATGTTTGAGCCATTTATCTGAGGTTCTTAAGAGATGTGAAGATTGCAATTTAGTTCTCAATTGGGAAAAATGCCACTTCATGGTCAAAGAAGGTATTGTTTTGGCCATCGTATTTCAGAAAAGGCATAGAAGTTGATCGAGCCAAAGTGAGGTGATAGAGAGACTTCCTCCACCTATCTCTGTAAAAGGTGTGAGAAGCTTTCTTGGGCATGCAGGTTTTTACAGGAGATTCATCAAAGATTTCTCAAAAATTGCACATCCATTGTGCAAACTGTTGGAAAAAGATTGTAAATTTTCTTTTGATGAATCCTGTCTTAAAGCATTCGGCGATCTCAAAGAAAAACTGGTATCTGCACCTATCATTATTTCTCCGGATTGGAGCAGTCCATTTGAGGTAATGTGTGATGCAAGTGGGGTTGCCCTTGGTGTGGTATTGGGACAAAGAAGGGACAAAATCCTTCATCCCATTTACTATGCTAGTAAAGCCCTCAATGAAGCTCAGAAGAACTATACAGTCACTGAACAAGAGCTCCTTGCTGTAGTATTTGCTTTTGAAAAATTTCGCTCCTATTTGCTAGGTACTAGAGTTATAGTGCATACTGACCATTCAGCCCTGAGATATTTGATGGCGAAGAAGGATGCGAAACCAAGGTTAATTCGTTGGGTATTACTACTGCAAGAATTTGACTTTGAGGTAAGGGATAGAAAAGGGACCGAAAATCAAGTTGCTGATCACTTGTCCCGTTTAGAAGATGAAGCTATGCGAGAGTTGGGGGATAAGACTGATATTGATGACACGTTCCCCGATGAGCATGTATTGGCTGCCTCACAAGACCTGATTCCGTGGTTCGCAGATTTTGCGAACTACTTAGCTAGTGATATTGTTCCATCGGACTGTCTTTTCATCAAAGGAAAAAGTTCATGTACGATGTGAAGAAGTTCTTTTGGGATGAACCATACTTATACAGGAGCTGTGCTGATGGGCTTATTCGGCGTTGTGTGCCAGAAGTTGAGATGTTGAGTATTTTAGAGGCATGCCATTCCTCACCCTTTGGTGGACATCATAGTGGTGTCCGGACTGCTCATAAGATCTTACAAAGTGGTTACTATTGGCCAACTATTCACCAAGATGCTCATGAGTTCGCAAAAGCATGTGATAGATGCCAAAGAGATGGCGGCATTTCAAGAAAGCAAGAGCTCCCTCTAAACCCCATTCTTGTAATTGAGTTATTTGATGTTTGGGGTATTGACTTTATGGGTCCGTTTGTGAGTTCTCATGGAATGAAGTATATTTTAGTAGCAGTTGATTATGTATCCAAGTGGGTGGAAGCTATCGCCCTCGCAAACAATGAGGGGAAGAGTGTCACTGCATTCTTGAAAAAGAATATATTCTCTCGATTTGGTACCCACGGGCAATTATTAGTGATGGGGGATCCCACTTTGCAACAAATTGTTCAAGGGATTATTGGAGAAATATGGGGTTCGCCATAATGTGGCCACTCCTTACCATCCTCAAACTAGTGGGCAAGTTGAAGTATCAAATAGGGAATCAAACAGATTTTGTCAAAACAGTGAACGCTAGTAGAACAGATTGGTCAAGGAGGCTTGATGATGCTCTTTGGGCTTACGGACAGCGTATAAGACTCCCATAGGTATGTCCCCATACCAACTAGTATATGGGAAAGCATGTCATCTTCCGTTGAATTAGAGCATAAAGCCATGTGGGCTATGAAGAAGCTAAAAATGGACTGGAACGAAGCTGCAGAACAACGATTAAATGGGTTAAATGAACTCGATGAATTTGCCTTAAGGCTTATGAAAGCTCAGCCCTCTACAAAGAAAAGATGAAGAAGTACCATGACCTAAAAATCGAGAAACGAGAGTTTATGATTGGGATTCAGATTCGGTGCTTTTATTCAACTAGATTGCGCTTGTTTCCGGGCAAGCTCAAGTCTAAATGGACTGGACCTTACTTGATCACCCAATTATTCCCTCATGGAGCGGTTGAGTTGGAAAACAAGGAAGGTGTGCGGTTTAATTAAGAAATCTCCCGAATAATAACAATGGAGTACTAGAAAGACAAATGACTGGGAGAATACTGTTTGCAGTGCAATCACACACAATCCAGCCACAGATGAGATTCGGAGAATGGGCACAGATAGAAACTGACTTGGGTTAGTGTTAAAAATGTCACTGGTGCAAAAAGATAAAACCGAGTTGAACTACTTTGCTAAACCACCACCACCAACTGCATGAAATTATTATGAGAGATCTTAGCAGTAAAGGATCAGACGGGGGTTCGACCAAATGCCCAAGGTTCCAATCAGGAGAATTGGCGCCAAGGCAAGGAAACAAGGTCGAACTAATGAGTAACTACAATCCGCGAGGGTAATTATGTTCGTGATGGAAATTACAACCGCGACAACACTTCAACAGGGGTAAACTATGGTAACAGAAATGAAGAGGATGGACCTATGCTTCCTCCTCAAATCCGTGAAGTTGTCCTGGATGGTGGGGTAGTATGGCGCGAGTTGAGGATTGTTGCCACAAGATGAATGAGGAGGTTCAGATGCTAGTATGACACACCAAAGAGTTAAGTGATGATGTTGCAGAGGTAATTGGACAGAAAGTTGATTACACATGCCATTATCACTTAACAGCTTAATTGCAAATGGCTCAATATCTGCAACTTGTGAACGAACACGGCAACCGGGCACTTCTTCTAGCAAACTGCTCCAAAACCGAAAAATGATGGACACTGTATTGGCCAATCTACTATCCCCCCCCCCCCCCCCCCCCCCCCCCCCCCCCCTGGTGTAAACAAACTATTGACCACCTATGCCGTCTATTGTGGAAAGGTGATCAAAGATAAAATATAGTGTAGAGGTATGATGAAGCAGCAAATAACATGATAAAGATGTGAAGTCCTAAAAGTAAACGCCCATGACCTAGCCTCCACCCCCCTTCCCAAATATTAGTGAAAAAAAAGGGACCTGAGAGATGGCATATCGCGTTTTATAACAATGTTTGAAGCAACTTTCTATCATGCCCTTGGTAGAAGCTCTTGAACAAATGCCCGGTTATGCCAAAGTTTTATGAAAAATTTGTTACAATAAAAAGATCGCATCACTTTGAGATGATGACAAATTGCAGCCATGTAGTGCTAGTATACAAGTCGTTTGGTGCAAAAGAAAGAAGATCCGGTTGCATTTACTATCCTTTGTACCAACGGGGTTATTACATTTCGCGAAAGATTAGGACTAGGGCAAGCATAAGTCATGCCCCTCGCGATTACGAATAAGTTGGTTTTGGCGACCAAAGCCCACTGCAATCGGTACTTATGGCGTTGATTCGAACAGTAAAAACGCTATAGGATACTCCATGGATTGACCTAGTAAAGTAGAAGTCTTCATATCTCAGCGATTTTGTCATTCTTGATTGTGAAGTCGATTTGAGTGCCTATATTCTTGGAGCCTTCCTTGCTACGGGTAGACGTTTAGTTGATATGCAAGAAAAAGGCAGATGAAAATTTCGGTGAATAATGAAGAAGTGACTGTTCAACATTTGTAGTCCATGCCGCAGGATGGTGAGCTCCAATCGGATCTGCCAATATCCTACCAAAGTGTGGAATCATCAAAACACAAATAGAAGAACGGCTAGGTGCAGAGCACAAAATAGGCGCAGTTGATAATGATCTGTATAATGAAGGCATGTGAAGAATATATTCATAGTCGCTGCCCATGATCGTGGAATATTGGTTCAAACGGAAGAAAAATAGTGATGCTAGACATGAAGAATCGCGAGTTCTCACCCGCAAAACCATCATATAGGAGGCTCCAAAGCTAGAACTAAAAGCTCTCCCACCGCATCTCAGGTTGAATCTTAGGAAATGTGATACATTGCCGTAATCATTTGCAATCAGATCTGAAGAACACAAGTGAGAGTTTGGTCAAGTGCCTAAAAAAGGTTCAAAAGAGCTATTGGGGTGGACCATGCGGACATTATTGGGATCCCTCCTGGTATTTTTCTCTAAAATCCAACTATGCCCGATCATAAACCCAAGTATAAACCACCAGAGACGCTAATCCACTATGCAAGAGGTTGTGAAGAAGGAAATCATTAAAATGGTTGGCATGCTGAGTATTACTAATGCTTTTTTCCTTAAGTTTAGTGTGTGTCGAGAGCCTTTTTTGTGTTTTTTTATAAGTTTCTCTTTGTTTGCAGAAAATCTGTCCAAGGATGAACGCGGGAGTTTTTGAGAAAGAAATTGCAGAAGAGACCACCTACGGAACCTATGACGGTCCGTCGCGGCTGTGACGGTCCGTAGGTGGCATCGTAGTGAAGGGAGAAGTTGCTGAAGGAAATTTGGGGAAGTCTGACCAAGTGTGGGATTACGGAAGTCCATGACGGACCGTCACAGCTACGACGGTCCGTCCTGCAGTTCGTCGTAATGATCAGAGAGTATCCAGTACCCAAAATTCCAAAGTTCAAGTGTTTTGGAACGAAGACCCTCGACGGACCGTCGTGCTTGAAACGGTCCGTCATACCTGTCCGTCGAGGGGAATGAAGAAAGCAACATGAGAAGATGTGAAGTATGGGACGACGGAGGCTATGACGGTCCGTCGTGTCCATGACGGTCCGTCCGTCCGTCGACCCAGACGCGTTTGGACAGATTTTTAGTAAATAGAATCCTTATTTGATTAGGTTTTGTTTTTTTATAAATAGTTGGAAAAACCTCGTTTTTGGGTTAGACTTTCTGGATAATTTTTAGTTTATAGTTCTTCGATTATATTATTAACTTCGATTTTGGGAATTAAGATATTTTTGGGAATTGATTGTTGGTGGATTTCGTTGATTAATCAAGTTAAATTCTGGGAAATTATTCGTTTTCATAAAAGTAAGTGCATGAATTCTTCCATTAACATATGAATTGTGTAATTACGAACATGGGTAACTAAACCTCATAGCTAGGGTTGTGGGAACCATGGGTGAATAACAAGGTAGTAATCTAACTTCAATAACAATTCTAGAGTGGTGTCTTGCATGTATTGATAATTCTTTCGTTTAGAATTCTTTTTAACGGTGGCCAACGTTAGAACTCGCCTTAATGCTACTTGCCGGACCAAGGAGGTAGATAATAGGAAAAGAATTATCAACATAGATTTAGTGTATACTATCTAATAGACTAGTATTGGTTGGTACGAGTTAATAGCTTAGTCAAATACCGAATACGATGTTTAATATGAGGTAAAGATAAGGGTTAGTATAGCAACACACGTAGCCGGACCAAGGTGCGGAGTGAAATTCTCTAGATGCCGGACCAAGGATTTAGAGATACATAACTTATCACTTTACATGCAAGATATCAGGATAGAACTGTTATAGTTAGATTTACCAAGTTAGGAACCTGTGGGGAACACTAAAACCCTAGTTACTTTTATAATTTGATTAAACTCCGAAAGTTGAATTTGTTAGTTGTTCATTTTATTTAGTTAATCATTTTCATTAATTTAGAAATAAAACCCCCTTTTTGTCTTTTGTTTTTGGAAAATAGTTGGCTAAATAATAGTAATAATAAATAAAGTTAAGTCTGAACTATTTTCCTTGTGGGATCGATCCAACCTCATTAGTTGGGTTCTTTACTTGATACGACCGCTTTACTTCTTATTTGAGAAGTAAGTTTGAGCGTATCAAATTTTGGCGCCGCTGCCGGGGAAAGTAGCTTTTAGATTAACTTAAATTTATTACTAAAATTTAGTCAATATTTTCCTGATTTTACTTTTTCTGTTGTTTTTGATTTTGCTAGGTTTGACGTCCTTGTATGCCAAATACACGGAGAGGAAGAGAACCCTTGTTTCCCTACGATCACGAGTTAGAGCGTACACTACGCAAAATGAATCGAAACTTGGGTATAAATGATGATGATCCAAACCTGAACATCCCAGCTCCGGTTGATGCTCATGGTCGATTATTACCTGATAATCCTGATCTAGGTGCACAAAGGGGACAAAATCCCGCACCACGTCCTCAAGAATACTACAGAGGTTATGACAATATTGCAGATTCTGATGGGCCACTTGTCTTGCCCCCTCTACCAGAAGGTCACACCTTTGTAGTCACTAGTAGTCTAATGCAAATGCTCACGGCTAGAGGTTTGTTTTCAGGACTACCGTCTGAGGACCACATGCCCATATAGCTAAGGTGAGGGCAGTGTGTAAAAGCTGTGTAGGGAGGCCTGATTTGAATTTGGATGTAATAGGGCTAAGAGTATTTCCTCTCTCACTGACGGGAGAGGCTGCCATTTGGTTCACTGAGCTCCTTATAACTCAATCTTCACTTGGAACCAACTAAGGGACGTTTTCTTAGCACGTTACTACCCGGTCTCCAAGAAACTAAATCACAAAGATAGAGTTAACAACTTTGTGGCACTACCAGGAGAGTCAGTTAGTAGTTCTTGGGATAGGTTCACTTCATTTCTGAGAAGTGTCCCCAATCACCGCATAGATGATGAGTCACTGAAAGAATACTTCTACCGGGGACAGGATGATAATAATAAAGCGGTATTGGATACTATAGCAGGTGGTTCTTATAGGGAGTGTCCTTATGCTGAAATTGCCGAAATATTAGAGAAAATTTCCCGAAATAATAAAGCCTGGAGTACTAGGAAGACAGATACTGGGAGAAATACTTTTGCAGTGCAATCCACACACAACCAGCCACAGATGAGATTCATGAAGAGATGGCACAGATGAGAACTGAGCTTGGGTTAGTGTTAAAACATGTCACTGGGGGTGCAGAAAAGATAAACGCAGTGAACTACTTGTCTAAACCACCACCACCAACTGATGAATATTATTATGAGGAAGATTCTTATGCAGTAAATGATCAGACGGGGGGTTTCCGACCAAATGCCCAAGGCTCCAATCAGGAGAATTGGCGCCAAGGTCAAGGAAATCAAGGTCGGAACTATGGTAACTACAACCGCGAGGGTAATTATGTTCGTGATGGAAATTACAACCGCGACAACAACTTCAACAGGGGTAACTATGGTAACAGAAATGAGAGGAGTGGGCCCTATGTTCCTCCTCAAAATCGTGAAGTTTCTCCTAGGGATGGTGGAGGTAGTATGGCGCGAGTTGAGGATATGTTGCACAAGATGATGAGGAGGTTCGATGCTAGTGATGAGCACACCAAAGAGTTAAGGAGTGATGTAGCAGGTATTGGACAGAAAGTTGATACACATGCCATATCAATTAAGCAGCTTGAATTGCAAATGGCTCAATTATCTGCAACTGTGAACACACGGCAACCGGGCACTCTTCCTAGCAACACTGTCCAAAATCCGAAAAATGATGGACACTGTATGGCAATTACTACTCGTGGTGGTAAACAAACTATTGACCCACCTATGCCGTCTATTGTGGAAAAGGTGATGAGATAAATATAAGTGGTAGAGGTTAGTGATGAAGTAGAAGATAACACTGAAAAGATGCTGAAGTGCCTAAAAAGGTAACTCCCATGCCTAGACCTCCACCCCCTTTCCTCAAAGATTAGTGAAAAAGACCGAGGATGGCAAATATCGGCGTTTTATAACAATGTTGAAGCAACTTTCTATCAATGTCCCTTTGGTAGAAGCTCTTGAACAAATGCCCGGTTATGCCAAGTTTATGAAAGATTTGGTTACAAAGAAAAGATCGGTCACTTTTGAGGATGATGACAGAATGCAGCATTGTAGTGCTATTGCTACAAGGTCTTTGGTGCAAAAGAAAGAAGATCCGGGTGCATTTACTATTCCTTGTACAATCGGGTTATTACATTTTGCGAAAGCATTATGTGATCTGGGGGCAAGCATAAATCTCATGCCCCTCTCGATTTACAAGAAGTTGGGTTTGGGTGACCAAAGCCCACTGCGATGCGGCTACTGATGGCCGATCGAACAGTAAAAAGGCCTATAGGGATACTCCATGATGTGCTAGTAAAAGTGGAGTCGTTCATATTTCCAGCAGATTTTGTCATTCTTGATTGTGAAGTCGATTTTGAGGTGCCTATTATTCTTGGGAGGCCATTCCTTGCTACGGGTAGAGCTTTAGTTGATATGGAAAAGGGCAGATGAAATTTCGGTTGAACAATGAAGAAGTGACTTTCAACATTTGTAGGTCCATGCGGCAGAGTGGTGAGCTCCAATCGGTATCTGCCATATCCTACAAAGTTGGTGAATCACCAAGACACAAATAGAAGAACGTCTAGGTGTAGAAGCACTGGCGGCAGTGATAATGAATTTTGATAATGAAGCATTGAAGAATATATGTCATTAGTCGCTGCCTTGATCGTGGTAATGTTCGGTTTAAACCGAAGAAATATGAGCTAGACATGAAGAATCGCGAGTCTCCACCCGCTAAACCATCCATAGAGGAGGCTCCAAAGCTAGAACTAAAAGCTCTCCCACCATCTCAGGTATGAATTCTTAGGAAACGGTGACACATTGCCGGTAATCATTGCATCAGATCTGAATGAACAACAAGTTGAGAGTTTGGTCAAAGTGCTAAAAAGGTTCAAAAGAGCTATTGGGTGGACCATTGCGGACATTATTGGGATCCCTCCTGGTATTTGTTCTCATAAAATCCAACTCATGCCCGATCATAAGCCAAGTATTGAGCACCAGAGACGCTTAAATCCACCTATGCAAGAGGTCGTGAAGAAGGAAATCATAAAATGGTTGGATGCTGGAGTAATTTATCCGATCGCCGATAGTAGTTGGGTATGCCCTGTTCAGTGTGTACCTAAGAAAGGGGGAATGACTGTGGTCCCCAATGAAAAAAATGAACTTGTTCCAATGAGGCCGGTGACTGGATGGAGGGTGTGTATGGATTACCGGAAATTAAATGCATGGACCGAAAAGGACCATTTTCCCATGCCCTTCATGGATCAGATGTTGGATAGACTCGCCGGAAAAGGGTGGTACTGTTTTCTTGATGGTTATTCAGGGTATAATCAGATCTCTATTGCACCAGAAGATCAAGAGAAGACCACTTTTACTTGTCCATATGGGACCTTTGCGTTCAAGAGAATGCCGTTTGGGTTGTGCAATGCACCCGCCACATTTCAGAGATGTATGATGTCAATATTCTCCGACATGGTAGAAGATACTATTGAGGTTTTTATGGATGATTTTTCTGTGGTTGGTGAATCATTCGAGCAATGTTTGAGCCATTTATCTGAGGTTCTTAAGAGATGTGAAGATTGCAATTTAGTTCTCAATTGGGAAAAATGCCACTTCATGGTCAAAGAAGGTATTGTTTTAGGCCATCGTATTTCAGAAAAGGCATAGAAGTTGATCGAGCCAAAGTTGAGGTTATAGAGAGACTTCCTCCACCTATCTCTGTAAAAGGTGTGAGAAGCTTTCTTGGGCATGCAGGTTTTTACAGGAGATTCATCAAAGATTTCTCAAAAATTGCACATCCATTGTGCAAACTGTTGGAAAAAGATTGTAAATTTTCTTTTGATGAATCCTGTCTTAAAGCATTCGGCGATCTCAAAGAAAAACTGGTATCTGCACCTATCATTATTTCTCCGGATTGGAGCAGTCCATTTGAGGTAATGTGTGATGCGAGTGGGGTTGCCCTTGGTGTCGTATTGGGACAAAGAAGGGACAAAATCCTTCATCCCATTTACTATGCTAGTAAAGCCCTCAATGAAGCTCAGAAGAACTATACAGTCACTGAACAAGAGCTCCTTGCCGTAGTATTTGCTTTTGAAAAATTTCGCTCCTATTTGCTAGGTACTAGAGTTATAGTGCATACTGACCATTCAGCCCTGAGATATTTGATGGCGAAGAAGGATGCGAAACCAAGGTTAATTCGTTGGGTATTACTACTGCAAGAATTTGACTTTGAGGTAAGGGATAGAAAAGGGACCGAAAATCAAGTTGCTGATCACTTGTCCCGTTTAGAAGATGAAGCTATGCGAGAGTTGGGGGATAAGACTGATATTGATGACACGTTCCCCGATGAGCATGTATTGGCTGCCTCACAAGACCTGATTCCGTGGTTCGCAGATTTTGCGAACTACTTAGCTAGTGATATTGTTCCATCGGACCTGTCTTTTCATCAAAGGAAAAAGTTCATGTACGATGTGAAGAAGTTCTTTTGGGATGAACCATACTTATACAGGAGCTGTGCTGATGGGCTTATTCGGCGTTGTGTGCCAGAAGTTGAGATGTTGAGTATTTTAGAGGCATGCCATTCCTCACCCTTTGGTGGACATCATAGTGGTGTCCGGACTGCTCATAAGATCTTACAAAGTGGTTACTATTGGCCAACTATTCATCAAGATGCTCATGAGTTCGCCAAAGCATGTGATAGATGCCAAAGAGATGGCGACATTTTAAGAAAGCAAGAGCTCCCTCTAAACCCCATTCTTGTAATTGAGTTATTTGATGTTTGGGGTATTGACTTTATGGGTCCGTTTGTGAGTTCTCATGGAATGAAGTATATTTTAGTAGCAGTTGATTATGTATCCAAGTGGGTGGAAGCTATCGCCCTCGCAAACAATGAGGGAAAGAGTGTCACTGCATTCTTGAAAAAGAATATATTTTCTCGATTTGGTACCCCACGGGCGATTATTCGTGATGGGGGGTCCCACTTTGGCAACAAATTGTTCAAGGGATTATTGGAGAAATATGGGGTTCGCTATAATGTGGCCACTCCTTACCATCCTCAAACTAGTGGGCAAGTTGAAGTATCAAATAGGGAAATCAAACAGATTTTGTCCAAAACAGTGAACGCTAGAAGAACAGATTGGTCAAGGAGGCTTGATGATGCTCTTTGGGCTTACCGAACAGCGTATAAGACTCCCATAGGTATGTCCCCATACCAACTAGTATATGGGAAAGCATGTCATCTTCCGGTTGAATTAGAGCATAAATCTATGTGGGCTATGAAGAAGCTAAAAATGGACTGGAACGAAGCTGCAGAACAATGATTAAATGGGTTAAATGAACTCGATGAATTTCGCCTTAAGGCTTATGAAAGCTCAGCCCTCTACAAAGAAAAGATGAAGAAGTACCATGACCTAAAAATCGAGAAACGAGAGTTTATGATTGGGGATTCGGTGCTTTTATTCAACTCAAGATTACGCTTGTTTCCGGGCAAGCTCAAGTCTAAATGGACTGGACCTTACTTGATCACCCAATTATTCCCTCATGGAGCGGTTGAGTTGGAAAACAAGGAAGGTGTGCGGTTTAAGGTGAACGGACAACGACTCAAAATCTATATAGGTCATGCGGAATCGGCAAATGAGGTGATTGAGGCATATCATCTTGATGAAGTCTGAGTAATCAAGTGTCCTCAGTCGTGCCGTGACGTTAAATCAGGCGCTGGTTGGGAGGCAACCCAATAGTTATCATCTAACCACTTTTATAGTTTTTCTTTCTAGTAACGGTAGCATTTTCTATTAATGGGTTGTAAATTTTCAGGTAGCACATCTACAGGGAGTTCTGCAGAAAATTTACTCTGCATCAGTCACTGACGGATACATCGACGGACCGTCACGCCTGTGACGGACCGTCGCAGTACTCCGTCGTGCCAGGTACGCTCTCTTGTATTTTTGAAAAAATAGGGCACATGCGACGGACCGTCACAACTGCGACGGACCGTCATCGGGGTTTCGTCACGCCATTACCCGGCGACCCGACCCGACCCGGTGAAAGAATTTCAAAAGTTTAAAACGTTTTAAACCCCCCCACCCATTCATTAACAGTTTCTTTCCCACTTCCCTCCATTTTCTCCCCTTCCAACTTCATTCTCTTCCCAAATTCCCCATATTCTCCCATTTTTCATCCCAAATTTCCCTCTTGGTCGGAGTCTGCTGCTGTGAGTTTAAGTCTTCTCACTTGAGTGCCATCACTTTTGCATTGTTGTCTCCTCTTCCAAGGTATGTGTTCCTGAAACTCTACCCATTTACTCTTTTTGTTTGTTTTGCTGTTGTTCCTCATTATTTGCCTATGGGTTTTTGCTTTTTGACTAGATATTGTCTAACGTAGGTCTTTAATTCCACAAAATGCCTGGCTAACACTAGAGAACTTAGGGATTTCAACTTGCCAATTTGATAGGGCTTTAAACTTGTCCATTAGGGCTCTAAAATGTATCAGAAAACCATGGGTCTTTATTTTGACTCACATGGGGTGAATTTCACACCCCCCAGTTCTGTCTCTGCTTGACAGTACGACAACCCGATGACGGACCGTCGTACCCACGACGGTCCGTCCTGCACAACCGTCGTGACGGTCAGAGACCCCTATCCTAAGGGTCTCAACACTTTTTCTAAGTATCCACTGATGGACACATGTGACGGACCGTCATACTCACGACGGTCCGTCCTGCACAACCGTTGTGACGGTCAGAGACCCCTATCCTAAGGGTCTCAACACTTTTTCTAAGTGTCCACTGACGGACAAATGTGACGGACCGTCATACTCACGACGGTCCATCCTGCACAACCATCGTGACGGTCAGAGACCCCTATCCTAAGGGTCTCAACACTTTTTCTAAGTGTCCACTGACGGACACATGTGACAGACCGTCATACTCACGACGGTCCGTCCTGCACAACCGTCGTGACGGTCAGAGACCTCTGTCTTAAGGGTCTCCACACTTTTTCCAAGTGTCCACTGACGGACACATATGACGGAACGTCATACCCACGACGGTCTGTCCTGCACAACCGTCGTATTAGTCTGAGACTTTCCTTCTGCTACTTTATGTTGCCAAGTATTACATGACGGATCGCATGACGGTCCGTCATACTCACGACGGGCCATCATCAGGTCCGTCTTGCCTTACTGCCATTTCAGAGCTGTTCTCACTATTTTGAGTTTCTATATATTATTGTCATTTTTTTTCCTGTCCTGTTTCATCCTTCAAGTACTAATGATGATTCGTTACAGGTACTACCTCTCATGGCACCTAAACAAGATCGCGTTTACGCACGTGGGTGTTCTAAATCTGTCGCCCCGTTTGCCCGATTGGTGATAGGCTCTGATGATGAGCATGATCCAGAATACGTGCCCCCAGGCACTGCTACTACAGCACGAGCTCCACGTGTACCGAGAGTCACACCCCAGAAGGTGGTGCCCGGCGTAGTCACTGCCTCCCAGTCTGATGAGGAGCGCACACTGACCGGCACACCTTCTGGGTCAGCTGCCCAAGACGAAGGAGCATCTGGCTCCTTAGGAGTTTCGTGGTCAGAGGAAGCCTCTGGGTCCGCAGAAGCCTCTGCCCCCGCCACAGCTACACAGTCTTCTTTGGATAATGAGGCTGACAGCACTGACTCCACCCCTGGCTCACCAACTGGAGTTCCTGCCCCGGTTGCCGATCAACCCAACCGGTGGTGTGTCGAAGGGCGATATAAAGTATACTTAGACGCCAAGGTTCTCAATGACAAAGGCGTCATGACACGGACCCTTACACTGGAGAGGCGGGTCCTTACGGGTAGTCTCCCCACCATGTCAGATATTCACACCCTTTTCACCAGACACCGGCTGGAGTGGACGGCTCGTTCTTTGGGCCGCTACAGTGAGGAGTTAGTGCGTGAGTTCTATGCCTCCTATGTGGCTACTCTTCGCTCACAGATCGATAGGCGGTATGCCCCCGCCAAACAGGCCCCACTTGAGCATGTCCGAGTACGCGGCATCCAGGTCGACATCTCACTACCAGCCATCCGCCGATATCTGTACGGCACGGATTCTGACTCCACCAGCACACCTCTCACCGCCGAGTTTGATTACCGGTGGCAAATTGTTAAAGAGGGCCGGTTCTTACGCGAGCCTTCACTGAGAGAGACCACCAAGAGGTGGATGGTACAGCACCTATCTATTGATGGAGAGGCTGCGGATTGGGTGATGGAGACGAAAGGGGCCATCAGGAAGGCCAACTTGACCTTTACGGCCAAGTTTCTTTGGTTGATCGTCCGCCATTGTCTCTCCCCCACTGCTGGTGATAACATAGTCACCTGGGATCGTGCAGTGCTAATGGCTGCAATGATGGCAGGGTTCGAGGTCGATTTCGCTTGGCTTCTCCAAGCGGTCATGCACGAGAGGGCCTTCAAGGTCACCACGACTTACCCTTTCCCTTGCATGATTTTCTCTTTGTGCAGATCAGCAGGTGTGCCCATTTGGCACATTGACCAGCTCAAGACCCCGCCAGGAAATGTTGACATCGGCCTCATCAGGGATGAGGCCAATGAGTTGGCCCCACGCAGAGGGCCCCGCCTAGAGGTGTTCCCATTTGGTGAGAACCTGGCCGATACCGTAGAGCATGCTCATGATGGTTCCCATGCTGCTTCTGCACACACTGACCCTACTCCGGTCGAGTCTATCCCGGGTAGTAGCACTGCCCCGAGCTTCTCTCGCTCGGCTCCTTCTGCCACTCTGGTCCCACTTGCTCGGGTCCAGAAACTTGAGGCACAGATGGCTACACTTCTGCATCACATCCAGCCTTGGATGCAGAAGACTATTGCTGAGGCAGAGGAGCGCATGGAGCGCAAGATGGTGCAGTACACGGAGAGGAAGATCGCCTAGGTACATCAGCGCTTCGACGCGTTTGAATTGCGAGTGCTAGCCCGACCAGCCCCTCCGATGGACATGTCGACCCTCGAGGCTGCGGTTGAGAGTCTGCGGGCGGATCTTGATATGATTTTAGAGGCAAGGGTGCCTGAGTCTGAGGCCCCTTCTGCAGAGCCTGCGGATGACACCGTGATGGCTGCCCTGTTTGCCACTTCTGATGTTCCACCCCCTCCCCCACGAGAGCATGTCAAGAGACACAGGGGCCTAGAGGAGGATGTGGCTAGGGCAAGGAAGAAGGAGCGCCGTGAGATGGAGGCTGCGAGGAGAGCCTCGATTGCTGATGAGGAGGCCCGAAAGTTGAGGGCTGTAGAAGTAGCTTCCGGGGCGTCTAGCTCCAAAATTGTAGATTCTGTGGGAGGCACTACTGATGGTTCTGTGGATGCTGAGGACATTACTGAGGATGTCCAGACTACGCAGGGAGTGGGTTTCGGTGAACCGACCCACCAGCTTGCTGATCACCGGCGCTTAGCGCCTCAGGTTTGCTTCACTTACCCTTTTACGTAGTTTAACTTTTCTATGCATTGGGGACAATTGCATATCTTTTGTTGGGGGTGGGGTAAATGGAAAGTGAGCACTTGGGTGAATTCTGAGTAGCCCAAGTTCACGATCCTCTTTTGGGGTTTTCTTGCCTGTGTTCTTTTTCCCCAAAAGACTTATTACTTTTATTGTTGAACCAGCATGTCACATATGATGTACATAGCATAAATCTGAAGCATGATGGCTAAAGTAAATATGATATCTCGATAATCAAAATGATGCACGACTAGGCATAGTAAGTGAAAATTGTGTGGTTTGAAACATGAAATAAAGATAAACTACTGCATGATCCTGAATCTAAGATTTGAACTAGGTGTCGAATAATCTGGGATTGCAAGGAATGTCAAGAGAGTGTGAGGTGAAATCGAATGTCCACCATTAATACTGAGCTAGAACTTGCCTGGTTAGTCCTGCTAAAAATGAGTCAAAACAATCACTTAGGAAAGGATCATAGGCCCTTGTTCGAAATAGTCAATCTTGAGCCTAAAAATAACAGAAACCAAATGAAGTTAATCCCTTTTTGATCCAAATGAATTGAGCTTAAAATAGATCTTTCTTTTTCACCCCAAATGATCTTCTCTGGGAACAATGTGTTGGCCCTGGTCCCTCCTTGGACATGTGCACCTCAGTTTATGCCAAAAGCATAAGTTGAGGGTGGCTAATGCAGAAAGCAACCTTGTTTTGGCCCTGACCCAACCATGGGTATTGTGAACCTTGACTCATGGCAAAATCATGAGTTGAGGGTGGCTGCTATAAGGAAAACCCCGGAAAGTGGGGTTGAAAGAATGAAGAGAAAGAAAGAATAAAACAGAAGTGACTAAAAAAAAAAATATGAATAAAAAAGCAAAATAAACAAAAGAAAAGAGAAAAGTCACTTACACATAAGGATAAGAAAGGGAAAACAGCAAAGTGAAAAGAAAATTGAGTAATAGGGCAAAATAAGATGATAAAAAGGTGGTTCGCTTAGCCGGTATGTCAAGGAGGGCAACAAGTCACTAAAGTATACCTAAATACACCCTACCTGACCCTGAGCCTATGTTACAATCTAAAAAAAAGTCCTATGTGATCCTAAATGCGTATGAGGAATTTGAAGTAGTGAAAATAAGGGCAAGCCTATGGCAATATGTATAAATGAGTGATGAATTTGTTCTGAGAGTGAGTGTCGAAACGTGATCCTTATACTCAAACTAAAATCATTGTGTGAAAAATGAGGATGTTATTTGAAGTGAGGACAGGAGTTGTAATACCAGAAATATTAGCATCTCGGTGAGAAATTGAAGAGGATAGGCATCATTGCGTAGTAAATCTGGGTTATGGTTTGATTCTACACAAGTCAATGCCTAATAGTGATACCATGCATGAACATGATGAGAATAATCGGGATTGATAGCCAAATGATTGCGGAAGTTAAAATATGGATACTTTTGTACAAAGATTTTGTAGTGAGTCATAGTGCGTCGCTTGAGGACAAACAACGAATTTAAGTTGAGGGTGTTGATGTACCGTGGTTTCACGGTATGTCTAATGTTTTTTCCTTAAGTTTAGTGTGTGTCGAGAGCCCTTTTGTGTTAATTTTGATATAAGTTTCTCTTTGTTTGCAGAAAATCTGTCCAAGGATGAACGCGGGAGTTGTTGAGAGAAAATTGCAGAAGAGACCACCTACGGAACCTATGACGGTCCGTCGCGGCTGTGACGGTCCGTAGGTGGAACCGTAGTGAAGGGAGAAGTTGCTGAAGGAAATTTGGGGAAGTCTGACCAAGTGTGGGATTCCGGAAGTCCATAACGGACCATCACAGCTACGACGGTCCGTCCTGCAGGTTCGTCGTAATGATCAGAGAGTAATCCCAGTACCCAAAATTCCAAAGTTCAAGTGTTTTGGAACGAAGACCCTCGACGGACCGTCGTGCTTGAAACGGTCCGTCATACCTGTCCGTCGAGGGGAATGAAGAAAGCAACATGAGAAGATGTGAAGTATGGGACGACGGAGGCTATGGCGGTCCGTCGTGTCCATGACGGTCCGTCGACCCAGACGCGTTTGGACAGATTTTTAGTAAATAGAATCCTTATTTGATTAGGTTTTGTTTTTATTATAAATAGTTGGAAAAACCTCGTTTTTGGGGTTAGACTTTCTGGATAATTTTTAGTTTATAGTTCTTCAATTATATTATTAAACTCTCGATTTTGGAATTAAGATTTTTTCCGGGAATTGATTGTTGTGGATTTCGTTGATTAATCAAGTTAAATTCTGGGAAATTATTCGTTTTCATAAAAGTAAGTGCATGAATTCTTCCATTAACCATATGAATTGTGTAATTACGAACATGGGTAACTAAACCTCATAGCTAGGGTTGTGGGAACCATGGGTGAATAACAAGGTAATAATCTAACTTCGATAACAATTCTAGAGTGGTGTCTTGCATGTATTGATAATTCTTTCGTTTAGAATTCTTTTTAACGGTGGCCAACGTTAGAACTTGCCTTAATGCTACTTGCCGGATCAAGGAGGTAGATAATAGGAAAAGAATTATTAACATAGATTTAGTGTATACTATCTAATAGACTAGTATTGGTTGGTACGAGTTAATAGCTTAGTCAAATACCGAATACGATGTTTAATGTGATGTAAAGATAAGGGTTAGTATAGCAACACACGTAGCCGGACCAAGGTGCGGAGTGAAATTCTCTAGATGCCGGACCAAGGATTTAGAGATACATAACTTATCACTTTACATGCAAGATATCAGGATAGAACTGTTATAGTTAGATTTACCAAGTTAGGAACCTGTGGGGAACACTAAAACCCTAGTTACTTTTATAATTTGATTAAACTCCGAAAGTTGAATTTGTTAGTTATTCATTCTTATTTAGTTAATTGTTTTCATTTATTTAAGAAATAAAACCCCCCTTTTTTGTATTTTGTTATCTTGGAAGATAGTTGGCTAAATAATAGTAATAATAGAATAAAGTTAAGTCTGAACTATTTTCCTTGTGGGATCGATCCCAACCTCATTAGTTGGGTTCTTTACTTGATACGACCGCTTTACTTCTTATTTGAGAGGTAAATTTGAGCGTATCGGATATGACTCTATTTATTCTTATGGTGTATGCTCAATCTAATGAAGATTCTAAACATGGAAGGAGAATTAGTGATGTTAAGAGGGGAAGAACCGATGAGCAAGGTAAACCTAGGTTTAAGAAGAGGGATCCAAATCATGATGTTCCTAGTGCTCCTAAGTCTAACAGTGAGAGAGGTGGTAGTACCCAATTATAAAACCTATTTGTGTAAATTGTGGGAAGAATAATTTTGGGAAGTTTTTAGCTGGTACTAGTGGGTGCTTTCATTGTGGAAACAATGACCACAGCGTTAGAGATTGTCCTACCTTGTAGGCTAGAGGAATAGAGGACAAGCAAGCTCCTTCTAATGGGATGGACGTTTGTGAACCAAAGAGGAATCACTTCTATTGCCTCCAAAATAACTAGGAAGCAAATCCGGATCAAGGTACCGGTAAGTTATAGTTTTCCCCTTTGTTTGTTGATGGGTTTCTTCCAAGTGGGGGAGTATGGTGAATAGTTGGGTTGATGGATTTTGTCTCTGCTCTTCTATTATTTTCAAGCTTTAGAATTAGAACTTTCTAGTAGCATGTATCATGTGTTTAGGAGTCTAAGTGAAAATGAATTTCAGTGATCTCCTTGAATTGTGCATATTCCCATGAGTTTATGTTTATATAGTAAAATGAGCTTAAATGATGTTGTCTGTCATGTTAATGTGCATCTATAATAAATTGTTTAAATAATGCATGAGTTCATTTATAACATGCTTAACAGTGATTTTTTGAAGAATGTTGCATGAATTTATTTTATGAGATCTTGGCATAATGTGATTATAAGTAATGTCATGAGCATGACAATATGTGGAGAAGAATGTTCCTCCTATGTGAAAAGAGAATGAAGAGTCTTACTGAATGATAAGTTGTAGATGTTGTTCCTATATTCTTGTTGTGTTTTGAGTCTCTTAATTTTGTGGAGTTGATGTTCCTCCTCGCTATGTGTATTGGGTAATATCTGGTTTGGTTATGAGCGTCTAGTCATCCCTTGAAAGTCTGTAAAGTGTTAGTGCCATTCGAGGACGAATGTTTGTCTATGTGCGGGAGAATGTAACAACCTTAAATATGAAATTGGTTAAACTAGAGCCTATAATGTATGTTATGAGTTCATAAGGTGTTAAAATGATGAAAAATAGCATTCGAAGTCAGTTTGAAGAGTTTGGAAGTGAATCAAAGGACGACAAAGACGTCTGGAAACTAGTATTGTGTGTGCTAGTGTGTCCTTGTTTTTGTGAATGTTTTAAGTTGTTGTTTTGAGTCTAAAATAAGTGGGGACTACCCTTACACCTAGAGGGACATATTTAGGGTCAAAACGTTCGATCACGACTCCCCAAGGACCGGCTAGAAGGTTTTAAGAGAACCCAATCATGGGCCAAGAAAGCTGTCGTGGCAGCCCCTTTTTGAAGATGACTGCACATCACGCAGCTGGAACTTGGGAGGCAAAAAGTTGCCTTGAGACTTGGGCTTGTAAAGAACCTCAATGTCCAAAATAGTTTCAAAAAATAAAAATATGAAGTTCTCTCCGCGATGCGTAGTAACTGCACTATTTTGGTCGCATCGTATTTAAGTCAAATTAGACTTAATTAAAAGGTCCAATAAGTGTAGTGGTCTTTTGGGTACTTTGGGATTATCGATTGAAGGTTATTGATTCATTTTAAACCCCAAAAATTCCCCAATTAAACCAAACCCTAAAGCGAAAACCAAAACTCTCTATTCTCTTTCTCCAAAACCTCATTGATAAAGCTTTGAAGCTCCAATTTCGAGGGGTTTCTATCAATAAGGTATGATAATTCATCCTTGATTCATATTCCATTCAAGGATCCAATTCCATAGGATTTTCAAAGATTTTATAACACATTGAAATTTTATTTGGAATTCTAAGCATGGGTTCTTGCATGAAATGCTTTAAATCGATATTTTCTGTATTAATCAATCTTAATTAAACGTTTTAAGATCAAATATTCCATTAACCCTTGTAGTCCTTAAATTCGTAATTGGGGATCTAATGTGGGTTAATCGATCATGTCTTTATGATATTGAATTCATGTGTTGATTGTATTGGGCTATTGAATTATGTATTGATTAATGTTAGAATTGTTTATAACTGCCTTATAATGTTGATATCTACATTCAGTGTTGATAGATCATTGATATGGATGAATTGTTGTCTTAGCCTTATGTATATTGTTATTGTAAAGATCTCTTATGATGTGAATTTGTTGGAGTCTAAGGAATGCGGATGAAGGCTATTGAAAGGTGGTGAGTTAACCCATTCCTTTGTATAACATAGAATTGATATTGAATTGTTATTTATTGGTATGGTCCACTTATGGTGGTGGTGCTTAAGTGTTATATATATGTTATGAACATGACCTTGTCGGCATTATTATGTTAATTATGGTATTATCCTGATATGGTATTTTTTAAGGTATAAATTGAAGGTATTCTTATGATGTCTATATGATCTTGTATGGATATTATAATGATATGATTGAAGGTATTGCCTCTATATTTGATGATAAATGGTATGAAGGACTAGGAAGAACCGTTAGAGAATGATTTTGTATCTTGTGTGGTAGACTAGTTGTCCCTACTTGGTACGTAAATGGTATTGAATAAATGAAAGTGTAGGATCGGTAGACCTAAGTTGGTGCCCTTTCTTTATGATTAAATGAGGTATTCAAGAGCAAGTCTTGAACCGGTGGACCTAAGCATGGTGCCCCTTATTGATAAGTCTATAACTCTAATTGATGTGAAACCTTGAATAATGTAATGAAGATTAATGATAACGCTTGGATCGGTAGGCACAAGGCACCCTTTCAAGAGTAGTCAAGTGAAAAATTCCTATAGACCATGATTGGCAGTCCTTGTGGACCGTTTCTTGGTAAAAGTATTATGAGTTGGTAGGACATAGAGATGGTACCTTCTCAAATACTATTATGTAATGAATTACTCTATGAGAAACAAGGCAAAGCACCGAGAGGATATTCTTGTGGTAGTAGCTCTACTTGAGTAGGAGACTAGAGTACAAAGAAGCCCTTGATATTCCTTAACCATGTGCCAAAATGGGATAATTACTATTTCCACCTTTTGAAAGTAGAAAACCTTTAATTGTGTGGGGTCGTTATGACACCAAATTCCATACCTAATGTCATGACCCAAAGTACACCCCAGAAGTTAGGACATCCTTCAAATCGGAACACGACATATTGGACATTTCAGAGGTCTTGTACAAGCCTTTAGAGATCATTCATTGCATATATACGAAAAGTAGTGCGGAATTAAAAAATTTCTTTCAAAACATAATGCGAATCATTTCATAAAACTTCTAACATACGCCTCAAAAACAATCTATGACATCATGAGTACATTAGTATTGGGTCACAACTCATAAAAGTCTAACATAGAAAAGAACATAAAAGACGACATAAGAGTGATGTCCTCGATCCTATGAGGACTCATCAATCATCACTTCTTGATAAGCCTTGGAAATTATACCCTTGAAAGCAACTCAATCTCCTCAAGACCCTAAATTGGATTAGGATGTAGACAAAATATGTGTTAGTACGAAATGTAACAAGTGTGGAAACTATCATACGAAACATAATATGTCACAAAGGGTTAGTCAACACTATACATAATCATAAAAGATAAAATATAAGCATAACATGAATATCATAAGCATAATAAAGAATCATAAATCATATAAGAGTTCATACTTAACTCATAGGCCTTCTAACTCAAATGAACTACATCACAAGACACCTCCAAGTATACTTGTGCAAGGCTAAGGTAGCATCCCATACTAATACCAAAGCTAAGTACCTATCTTTGGTAATTCTTGATCATAATTCACTTTCATTATTAAGACCTAGATTTATCATACCATATGAGCACTGTGCCCTATGTCACCTCAAGCACAGTTCTGCAATGCATGTGAAGTATCCCATTCTACCTCACACACTATGAATGTCTTGAAGTCACTCTAATCCCTTTCATTTTAGTTTACGAGTCTCTAGTAGACCCACTTTATATTGAAAATGAAACTATCATGTTAAATCAATCATGTCATGGAGTGCAACTATAGCTACTATCAAAGCTAAACATACATCACATAGGGGTCATGTTATAGGTAGCTTCAACTCATACTTGTGCAATGTATGGATAACATCCCACACTACCATCTACACTAGGTACTTCTCTAGAATAACCTAATCCAAGCTAACTAAGGATGGATACACCAATCCTTACCACCATGCAACCAATTTATGTAGATGCAAGCTAATCCATTGGGGAGCATGAATCCTAAACCCTAATCTATCATGAGAAACTAATCCCAAGCTATTTCATGAAATACACCTTACATGCAAATCAAACTATCATGAGATGCTTCTAGAACGCAAGTCAAGCTAACATTAGGAGAGTATAGGCCTTTTCCTTAAAGCTACCATGAAATATTTTCGGCCAAACAAAGTCAAGATACCATGATCAAGCATCCTAACAACAAAAGACAAAGATAAACATGAGAGAGATTACTTCCTCCATCCCAAGCTACCATGAAGTTCATAACCTCAAGATATTATGAGTATTTCAACCCAGGCCTCTTTAAGATTTACTATCTCAACCTACCCTTGAGATCTGCCATATCAAGCTATCTTGTCTTGGTCTTGTTTCACCAGGTCTATCACCCAAGAAGTGATCATACAATACATCTTCAAGCCAATATAGTCCATAATGTTTTGATTCGTTTTAGGTTATTAGGTCAATCTAGAGTCCATATAGAAGAGAAAAACATACACAATGTCCTCATAATGACTTCACCCCCAAAGCCCTAAAAATAATGGCATACAAGCCCTATACTCGATTATCACCTTCAACCCATCATGGTTCATACTCAATTACAAGCTAATTCATTCAATTTGATCATCAGAAGGCAATTCTAGTCATATTTGATCACATAGGCTTAATTCAAACTTTACAAGTCAAGGTAATATTTGATCAATTAAGCCTAGTTCAATTCATGTCTAGGTGATTATCTAATAGTATATAATACATTTGATCAAGAAGATCAACTTAGAACCTTCATCTATTCTCTAATGGCCTAAAACCTCCATGATCACCTTCAACATCAATTACTACAATTCACCATGAAAACCTCATGAAAACATCACAGAACCATCATATAACCATAATTGAATACTACCCACTAGATTGGGATCAGAATCAAGCCTTACCCACAACGCAATCACAACCCTCTCTAGATTGGGGTTCTTTGGATTTACACATGAGGGAAAAAACTATGGGACTCCATGAATGGAATAATCCATGGATGAATAAGCTTCACATACCTTAGATTAGAGCCTTATACCCAGCTTGTATCCTTTGTGAATTTCATCCTAAGAGCAGCCCCCAATTTCTCTTCTTCTTCAATGGTGTTTTTGAGATAGTTTTGGAGAGGGATAAGTTTTTCGTTTTGATTTCTTATTGGGTGTTGTGCGTTTTTACTTGGTAAAGGGGCTAAATTAGTCTTAATAAATGTTTCTAATCGACTCCCAATTTACCCAATTACCCCCACATCAATTTTACCCTTCTAGACAAGTTAATCTCGACTTAAATTTTTGGAAGTTTCGTTCGGAAAAAAGTACGCGAAGCGGAGCTGTTCCGACATGATTTTCGAAAATAAATCATGAGACAGTAGATTCCTCCTTGAGCGCCGACACGGAAAAAAATTTTGTTCCTTGATGAACCAAGTCCGCGACGCGGACTGGTTCCCTCTACATGTATTTTGCTTCTTCTTTAAGCAGCTTGCTAGCCAAAGGTTGGGTCCTCCTCAAGGACCCCTATGGCGGTCCTTGGGGAGTCTTTCTCGGAAGTTTCCACCCTAAATATGTCCCTCTAGATTTTAGGAACCTTGCCTATCCATTTGAGCTCCAAACACTGCTTGAAACCTTATGAAACATACTAAGGCACTCAAGCACTTGTCAAGGCTAACTTTCAAACATCATCAAATTTTCTTGGACATTTCACCGCCACACCCTTCCAAACTCTATATACTGATTATTATCACTATATTTAGTCATTTTAGGACCTCATAAGATCATGAAACCTATGTTAGGCTGTAACATTTCGAAATCCCAAGGCATGTTGTAAAACTTAACCTAGGCTCCATAAGGTCTAAGTCATTGTTCTAAGTCAAATTAGGTGTATATAGAGTGATTAAGGTGTTTAAGAACCAAAATATTCAATAACGTCCATGACGTCCGGAAAGTTGGCTCATAAGAGGGCTAGTGTGTTTTAATCCGTTTGACTAGTTTTAAGAGTCAGAAAACGAATGAAAGTTGGTAGAAATAGGTGTAACATATGTGAGGTATGTTTCATGATTAGAAAGTCCGGGTACAACTCCCCAAGGACAAACCAACGGCCCTTGAGGAGGACCCTTGTAGCATGGGATGCAACACTGCCTGGCAGTGTGCCTCGACGAAATGCAGACGACGGGGCGTCATGGGCTCGACGGGGTGTCGAGGCCACTGTCGTCCCTCACTTAGTCGATATATAAGGAGCCCTTGCCTGCACAGTCTCTTACTAAGATGACGGAGTGCAGGACGGAAAGAGGGACCGTCCGTTGACTCACCGACGGCCCGTCGATGGGGTTCCGTCGGTGAGGGTCTGCGAATCCCAACATATTTTAAGTTACATTCAATTAATTAATTAAATGTTTTAGGGGTAATTAGTGATTAAATGAAGACTAATTAAGTTGTTTTAGACCCACTATAAATACCCTCAACCCTCATTAGCCTAAACACAACACTCAAAATAAACTCCCTTCCTTCTCTCTACTTTCTCTCTCTATTGGAAGACACCATTGAAGGTTAGCTTGGGAGGTAGGGGGCTTGTTAAGTACGAATTCACCATCCAAAGGTCATCCAATCTTAAGGTATGGGATCTAATTCACCTTTGAGACTTCTTTCCTCAACGGGCTCCTTCAAAGGTTTTTCAAAAGTTGAGTTTCATATGGGTTTCTTTCAATTACGAATTTTATGCTATGAATTGAGTTGTTTATGTTTTTCTTGGGTTATAATGAGTAGATTATCATGTATTGTAACTTGGTTAGGATGAATTGATATGGTTTGGTCTAGATTGTAGATCATGACCCTTAACCCCTAACCCTAGGCATGATCTTGATATGAATTAGGTTTGGTTTGATGTAATTGATTCTATTATTGATTAAATCATCCTTAATGGTTGTTATTACATTGGTCATGAATCTATAGTGATGAATTGAAGTCCTTCATGCAAATCCTTGGGTATTGATCTAGGTTAAGAAGATAGGCTTAGATAACATGTTTCCAAGTTTTGATTTAGTATTGAATTATGGTGTAGTGACTCTTCTAAATTCATAATCATGTTGGTTGTTGAGTTACATTGGTGTGATGAATCAAATTGGGTTAATATATGGGTTGATGGTAAGGCCCTTTATGATGAACTATGGAGGAGTGTTGGTAAGTCTTGACTATCCTAATTCTCACTTTAATTATGGCGAATTGTCCTCAAGTTATGATGTTGTATTGAAGTATACCTTGTTTAGAGTGATAGGATGGTATGATGATTGAGTTGAAATGTCTTATGTTTTGGTTGTGAGGTTGCTTAGGGTGTACATGCCATAAGAATGATAACATGTGATTATGTACCCTATTATGATGATATATAAAAGGTTGACCTCACTTATATGAATTGGGAATGAAAGGACTAATTCTCATACAATTCTTATTGAGCTATGATAACGAATATACAAGGGCTAGTCCCTATGACCTAAGTTAAGTTTATGATTATAATAAGAGTAAAGGCATTTCAATAAAGGGACCTAGCTTAGCACCGAGTTAGCTTGTAGGTGAGGGGGTGACACTTTCTTACATAAGGAAAGGTAGGGTTCACTACGTTCCTCACGGGGTGGATAGCCTCATGGCCCAAGGTGGGGTGTAGAGTTGATATTTCCATGGTTGTTTTCCCCAAGCTCCATAAACTATTTTGCCACCATAGGATACTAGCTAGTGGATCCACCTAGATAGCTACGTTTATGTTAGGTTCTACCTTGGCCGGTAGACCATCTTCCATCGGTGTAAGGTTTTATGACACCGGATTCCACATTAGCTCATGTGGTCTATATCGGTTAAGGCAAGAGTTCCCTAAACTAAAATGAATGAAAGAAGTATAGACTAATTGAAGTGACTTGAGGGGTTTGACTTTAGCTTAGGTAGGGGTATGGGACTCTACCTATGCCTTGCACTAGTTTTCCTTGATAGAAGCTTTGAGAAGTTAATATTATATCTATAAATGATGATATAATGTAAATGACTTTATATGTTGAATGAGATGCTTATGAGTATGATATTGGTTAACAATGTTAAAGAAAGAATGCTACATGAGATGGAAGACTATGCTCTGTGAAGTGAATTGCTAACTATGATCCTTGGTGGGTTACTTGATTAAGTGGGGTTATGGGGCTTTGCTTGGTCGTTGCACTTGTGGCTTCTTAAGGACTATAGTTGGTTGGTTTGCTTTACTATTTACGTGTATTTACTCTTATTCATGCTTGTGATGTTATTACTTGATGATAGAGATATATGAGATTAGGGGTTTAAGTATGATGACATGCATATGATATAATTAACTTGTTAGTATATTCGAGGGAATGGCTTAAATAACATGATTTAATGTCCCATTTTAGCATACTTTGTTGGCATTTGTGCATATGGTCTCATACTTAGTACATGTGGCGTACTAACCCCATTTTCTTCCCTCTTTCCCAAACATTTTAGGTTCCGGTCGTTGAAGTTTGACTTGAGGTGATTTGAAGGAAGGCTTGGATATTATTTCATCCAAGTGGTAGGTCCTTATTTCCCCGAGGACGATGCCAATACTCTTTTATGAAGTTACTTAGTTACTACAACTTTTGTATTGACTCTATTTCTTATTTGAGACAAAGTTGTATAAAGCCTATATGTGGCTTACTTTTATTGATGTAGGGCTATGCCCAATGTTATTGTTCTTGTTTAGATGGTTTATGAGATGAGACGGATTTATGACTCTATTTCTTTATTATTCAAATGTGTGAATTAAAAGTATAAGACTATGTAATCTTCTTATACGAACGAGTCTATATATACTCGATATTATTATGATTATGTGTATGTAGAGGTCTATGTAAACCTCCGATTGGATATAGTCGAAAAGTTTTAAATTCTTCCATATTTTTAATCGATGAATGCAATGATGTAAGACTGAGAGGCTTGTCCTAGTCCTCAAAGAGGACGACGACGCCGGTTACGTTTAGGGGGTAAACCCGGATGTGACAAACTTGGTATCAGAGCATGAGGTTGAATATCCTTGATGTTGACGTCTCTCTCAACCACGTCTATGTAGGTTTGTATTCATAATTGTGAAGCGCGCCACACTTATGAATGGGAACTTATTTGATGCTTAGGAATTACTCTCATTTTTGGAAATACATTATCATGCCTCTAGAGTGTACTTCTTATATGATTTCACCTAAACCTTGTATTTTGGTTATAGGAGATGAATACTCGGAGGAATGCGGCTAGGAGACTTGAGGAGGAGATTGCTAATGCGGGAATTCCTCCCCGTGATGATCCAGTTCCTCCTCTTGAAGAGATTGTTGTTGATGATTAGGCTCCGGCCGATTCTCCATCTATGACGGAGGCTTAACTGAGGGCTATGCTTGCTCAAATGGCTCAAGCCATGACTACTCAAGCTCAAGCCTCAACGGTGCAAGCCCAAGCTATGACTGCCCAAGCCAATTGGGATGTTGCACCTAGGGTTCATGAGAAAACTATGGCTTCTCAACTTAGGGACTTCACACGGATGAATCCTCCTATCTTCTATAGTCTAAGGTTGATGAAGACCCTCAAGAGTTCATTGATGAGGTTTATAAGATACTATGTGCTATGGGGTTGTCTTCCAATGAGAATGCCGAGTTGGCTTCATACCAACTCAAGGATGTGGCTCAGACTTGGCATGTGCAATGGAGAGATAATAGGCCACTTCAAGGTGGGCTAGTGACTTGGGAGATCTTCAAGAGGGCTTTCCTTGATCGGTTCTTCCCTAGAGAGATGAGAGAAGCTAAGGTGGTGGAATTCATCAACCTCCGCCAAGGAGGTATGAGTGTTCATGATTACTCCTTGAAGTTCATTCAATTGGCCAAATATGCTCCTTCCTTGGTCTCCGATCCTAGAGACGAGATGAGTCGATTTGTGACGGGTGTATCAGATGACTTGCAAAAAGAATGTCATTTGGCTATGCTTCATGATAATATGAATATTGGTCGTCTTATGGTGCATGCTAAAAGGGCAGAGGAGGCTAGAGAAAAAAGAAAGGATAGGGATTCAAAAAGGATAAGGTCTTTTGAGGGTGGAGCTATGAAAGATAGTCTGTGGATTCAAGACAAGCCTAGATTCGAGAAAAGGTTCTCAAATCAAGTTCCATCCAAATTTCCCAAGGCTAGGGATGAGAAGGCCCCTGGGCCAAGAGTTCAAAAAGAGAAGAGTGGAAATTCGTTTAATGAGAAGCCACCTTGCAAGGAATGTGGGAAGAAGCATTTTGGTGCTTGCCTCTTGGGGTCGGACAAATGCTTTGGTTGTGGAAAGATTGGTCACAAGGTGAGAGATTGTCCTAATGCTAAGGGAAAAGAGAAGGGTGGACAGCCAAGTGGTTCTAGTGATGCTCCAAAAAAGAACCGCTTCTATGCTCTTCGTACTAGGGATGACCAAGAGGCCTCTCCGATTTAGTGACCGGTATGTTACAAATCTTTTATATTGATGTGTATGCTTTGCTTGATCCGGGTGCTACTTTGTCTTTTGTTACTCCTTTAGTAGCTAAAAAGTTTGATACTTTACCCGATGTTTTGCATGACCCGTTTGTGGTGTCTACTCCGGTGGGTGACTCAATCGTAGCAAAAAGAGTCTATCGAAATTGTCCGATCACTTTGCCCAATAGAATTTCTCATGTAGATCTAGTTGAACTAGATATGCTTGTTTTTTTATGTCATTTTGGGTATGGATTGGTTGCATGCTAGTTTCGCTTCTATTGATTGTAGGACTAGAGTTGTGAGGTTTAGTTTCCCAAATGAACCTGTTATTGTGTGGAAGGGTGGAATTCTATTCCTAGAGGTCGCTTCATATCTTGTCTAAATGTCACGACTGGAATCTAGACCCCAGACGAGACCGGCGTCGTTGACCTCTCAGAGGTCGTAGACAAGCCTACTTACGTCATTCTTACTTTACATAGGTTAATTTTTAGCGGAAAATTTGAAACTTTTTGTTTCTAAACATTACTTACTAAACATTTCTAATACATTCGTAATTCGTTCAACATCAACCATCTAGTCATTAAGAGATAATCAAATGAAAGAAATAGTTCAATAACATAGTTGTATAATTGCCAAAATGGCACCCATACATAGTCCGAATAAAATAAGAAAGAAACGCTAGTGGAACATGCTCCACTAGCTCAACTCCTAAACTAAGCTAGAACATAAACAGTAGCATCCTCGAAAGCATGAGGACCTACCAAAACCGGATGAATGCTGGACGTCCGGATAACTGCAGCGATGATCCTGTAGCTCTACCGTCCACGTGTGCCTGCACCTAAAATAGTAGAGTTTGTATAGGGTTAGTACACACTTGTACTAAGTATGGGTATATGCAAGCACACACCAAGGACATGCATGAGAAAGAATAGCTCTTTCCTAACAACATGATTTTTGGAAGTCAAGTCAGTGGACTTGCCAAATTGAGATTAGGAAAGTTTCCAAATTTGGATTAGGAAAGTAAGTGAGCTTTCCAAATTTGGATTAGGAAAGTGATACCATGGGAATAACATACATCATCATACTTTTCACATTTGCACACAGCACATAACATTTACACATAGCACTTATCATATAGCATACAGTACATTTTACATGTAGCACATAACTTCTTTCATATCATTTATTCATATGCCATGAGACCTTGGAATCATGGACTTGACATTAAGACATCCCAGAAATGAGGGCTCAACATATGGGACCTCAACTGGGAGCCTTCGTTAGCAAACACAGAGTCTGCTTCATTCATTCATACGTACTTCATTTCTTTTCGTTCATAGTCAAGTGAAATCACCGGTTATACCTAGGATGTAGTTTAAGACTTTCATTAGGTTCGTTGTGCAATGACCAAGAATGACATAATGTCATTACTTGAATCTAACTCACCTTTTGATTATCCTATCCTAACACCTTTGGTATCATTCATTTCATTATGTGCATCATTTGAGGCTGGCCTCATTCATTCATTGGGAACTTTAACTTTAACCGACATAGATCATGTGAGCATCATGAAATCCAGTGTCTCCCCCACACCGAAAAGAGGTGGAATCACCGGCCAAAGTGACCCAATAACATGCTAGCGTACATGGGAATTTAACCCCGCCAGATCCCTATATTGGCAGTATAGGTTTGAAGACTAGGAGATATAAGGAGACCCATACCCGGCAAGCCGGACAGTCTCATCTCATGAGAGTTACGTGAACCTCCGCCCTTCCCAAAAGAAGGCATCACCGCTCATAGCTAGTCTAACGGTGCTCAGTATAAAGTTCCATTTCATTCATCTCATACGTCATGGAAGCTGACTTCTAGTATGAGGACATCATAGCTCATTAGATGATTTCTCATCTCATCATTCGTATTGAGTGTTTTAAGCTCAATACTCTCATTAGAGTGTTCATAGAGACTGGTCTCTTCATTATCTTACACTCTCATAGGTGAGTACGTATTGGTAATATTTACTTAGGCTCATTTGAGATTGCTCTCATCATTTACATTAGCCTCTTATCATGTTGTCACCACATTCATCATCATTAGCATCTTTGCTTTTCATAGTTATTCACCTCTTATTACGTGAATGTTCATTTCATCATATGCCAATGCACTTGGCCATTTGGTGTGTTTCACACCCTTACTTAACCCTTATAGGATTTCATTATTTCATTGTTCATCTCATCATATGCCAATGCACTTGGCCATTTAGTGTATTTACACTCATACTTAACCCTTCTAGGGTTCATCATTTCATTTCATACATCTTAGGTTCACTTACTTTTGAACGTATGTTAGACTTATGAGTCTATACACACAAGCCATGAGGCTTCATTCATAGTTCGTTAAGTAATTCTTACATTCCTAAGATTATGTAGTACAAGACTTATGTATCTTGTAGTTATGCCAAGATCTTGAATTTGATCTAAGTAGGTGGCATTATTCTTGGATGATTTGTTCACGTATGACTTATGTATCAAACGGAAGTTTGGGCAAGGAACCCAAGTCTTGAATCAATTGAATGTCATTTACATTATTAATTGATTTCATTCTAACATTCATAACATTTTAACTCTAAGTCAAATCACAATATTACATTGAAGGCTTACTATTCTATTTTAAATTTCTCTTACATTGGCCGATGGGTTGTGGGTTCGAGTCCCCACAACCACACCTTTTATTTTTTATTAACATGTTATTCTCCTATTCTTTCTTAAACCAAGAGGTTGTGGGATCAAACCCCCACAACCTCTTTTATTTTTCTCTTAATTTCGTTCAAGTAAGGAGGTTGTGGGTTCGAACCCCCACAACCTACTTTCTTTTAATAAATTTTCGCTAAGGGCTGTGAGGTGGTGGATTCGAACCCCCACAGACCCATAATTGTATTTTTATATTTTCTCTAAGTTAGGATCATGTACAGTGAGGTCATGGGATCGAACCCCCATGGCCTCACTTGTTTTATCATTTAATTTCGCGGCAGTAGCTAAGGGGTTCGAATCCCCTTAGCCCCAACATCTTTTTCTAATTTTATTTTTCCTTCTACTCTTCATGAATTCTGACCGAGGGGTGGTGGGTTCGAATCCCATTCGCCTCATTAATTTTTCTCTTATTCTAGCCCTTGCTCAGACCCAGGATCGAACCCCCCAGCCCTCACCCTTTGCCGTGTCTGTTTCGCCCAAGGATGAGGTCACGGGTTCAATTCCTAGTGGCCTCATTCTTTTATTTCTTTAGTAAATTTTCCAGATTCATATGCATTTTTATTTAGTCTATATTAACTTGTACAATGCTGGAAATTTTTAGTTACTTTTAACTCATAACATCAATGTTTTACTTAGTTCCTACATTCTTTCATAATTCCACTTCAACGTATTTTTAAGTGCATCCTTTAGAGAATTTATTGGCTATAAAATCCTTATTCAAGTCAGCCACATTTCTTAATTATGAACATCACAATCTTCATGAGTTTGGGTACGTAAATTAACAAACACAGCATTAGCAATTTTAAGCCTCAAGGCCGAGACTCCAAATATGGCATACATCTTTCTTAATTTCGAACACACATACATGGTTTGTCTTTTCATAAACTAACGTACATCCAACACATTAACATTTAACACAAACATCACATAATCCTAAGTCTACCAGCATTCATACCAACCTACATTCGTTGGGAGCTAATGACAGGGAGCATGAAATAGGGGAATCAACCTTAGTTTTTGAGCCGAAAATACTGAGTCCTAGAGGTCTCTTGGGAAAGGGACCAAGAGTAAGAAGACCCATACCTTGTTTTCTTGTTAAATGTTCAAAATTCTGCCCAAGAACTCCTCCACAAATCAGTCCACACACCCACACTCAATCCTCACCCGACTAGCGTAGTAGTTCTGCTTAACGTTACCGGATTGTTTTCTCTTTGAGTTTCTATCTTTCAAGTTCTTGATGAACTTTTGCCTTTACTTTATTTTTCTTTTGCTGATTGTTTTCTCACGTTTTCAGCCAAGAAAAGAGAGTGAAATAGAGAGGGAATCGTGCAAAGAGAGTGGGGAAAAAGGGAGATAGAAGTCTAGTAGAAATAGGACTTTGTGGGTTTGAATTAGTCAACTCAATAATTAATCAAAATTAATAAAAATCTGATTTCTTTTTCCTAAATCAGCTAATATTAATTATTTATTAAAAAACTAAGTTAACACATTAAAATAAAAGCAAGTTTAATCTTGCTTCTAGTGGGGTTCGAACCCGGGTGACCCCATTTTGCGAAAATGGGTCACTTCGGGTTGCCCCACCCGAATTTTTTTATTTTTTTAACTTGATTAATTAAATAATTAATTACTCAGGGTAATTACAATCTTACCCTTGGCCTGGAAAAGACCATTTTACCTTGGACCCTCAAAACTTAAAATTTCTTCTTTTGAGTCCGGTAAAAACTCTTTCGATTAAATCTTCGTTTTCGCGAGCCTCACAGGGTTGGTTCCAACCTTTCCAAGCTCAATTAACTCCCCAAGTTAGTTGGCTTGGTCGTAGTAAGGGTTCTGAGGTCTAGTTCTACGCGTATCAATACGTGTGGACCTTGGTCTAATCGCAAGCGTTCTTGAAACACCTAAGTCTTGATCCTATTCATTTTTAGGGTTGTTACACTAAAAGCATGTAAAATGATCTCAAAAGGGTGTCTTTACCACATTGTAAGAGTCCAATATTTGGATTCCGAAATTCCTCCTATTAAGTCAGTCCCTGTAGTGAGTGAATTTCTGGAGGTCTTTCTTAATGACCTTCCGGTATTCCTCCGAACGGGAAATTGATTTTGGTATCGATTTGCTACCGGAAACAAACCCTATTTCTATTCCTCCTTATCGAATGGCTCCAGCCGAATTGAAGGAGTTGAAGGCACAACTTAAAGATTTGCTAGACAAGGGCTTTATAAGGCCTAGTATTTCTCCATGGGGTGCTCCGGTCTTGTTTGTGAAGAAGAAAGACGGGTCCTAGAGAATGTGTATTGATTACCGTAAACTCAATAAGGTTACTATTAAGAATAAGTATCCTCTTCCTCGGATTGACAACTTATTTGATCAACTCCAAGGAGCGAGCTACTTTTCAAAGATAGATTTGAGGTCGGGGTATCACCAACTCAGGGTGAGAAATGAAGATATTCCAAAGACGGCCTTTCGGACTCGGTATGGACACTATGAGTTCGTGGTTATGTCTTTTGGCCTCACAAATACTCCTGCAGCATTTATGGACCTAATGAATAGGGTGTTTCAAAACTATCTTGACTCATTCGTTATTGTGTTTATTGATGATATCTTGGTGTATTCGAAGAATGACGTTGATCACATGGGTCATCTAAGGGTAGTATTGCAAACCATTAAAGAGCATCAATTGTTCGCCAAATATAGCAAATGTGAGTTTTGGTTGAGGTCGGTGGCGTTTCTTGGGCACATCATCTCTAGTGAGGGAGTTTAGGTAGACCCAAGGAAGACACATGCGGTGAGAAATTGGCCTACACCTTTGACTCCGTCAGACATTAGGAGTTTGTTGGGTCTAGCGGGCTATTATCGAAGATTTGTGGATGGTTTTTCATCCATTGCATCTCCTTTGACTGCATTCACTCAAAAAGGTAAGAAGTTTGAGTGGTCGTAGGCTTGTGAAAAGAGTTTCCAATTATTGAAGGATAGACTTACTTCGGCTCCGGTGTTGACACTACCGGAAGGTACAAAGGTCTTTGTTGTGTATTGTGATGCATCTCGTATAGGTTTGGGGTGTGTACTTATGCAAAATAGAAAGGTGATTGCCTATGCTTCGAGGCAGCTGAAGGTGAATGAAAGAAACTATCCCACTCATGACCTTGAGTTAGCGGCCGTGGTGTTTTCCTTGAAAATATGGAGGCATTACTTGTATGGTGTCCATGTAGATGTTTTCACCGATCATAAGAGTCTCCAATATGTGTTTAATCAAAAAGAGTTGAATCTCCGGCAAAAGAGGTGGTTAGAATTGTTGAAAGATTATGATATGAGTGTCTTATATCATCCCGGCAAGGCCAATGTGGTTGCGGATGCCCTAAGTCGTATGACTATGGGTAGTGTGTCGCATATGGATGAAGCCAAGAAAGACCTAGTGAAAGATGTTCATAGGTTGGATAGATTGGGGGTGCGATTGGAAAATTCTCCAAATGGTAGTGCTACAGTTCATCATAGCTCCGAGTCATCATTGGTGGTTGAGGTGAAGTCCAAACAACACCTTGATCAACTATTGACGGAGTTGAAAGAATCGGTTCTTGGCAAGTTGAATGAGTCTTTCTCCTTAGGGGGGGATGGTGTGTTGAGGTACCAAGGGATATTGTGTGTTCCCGATGTGGATGGGTTGAGGAATCGGATCCTTGACGAAGCCCATGGATCCCACTACTCCATCAATCAGGGTTTGACAAAGATGTACCATGACCTTCGAGAGGTATATTGGTGGGAAGGCTTGAAAAGGACATAGCGGAATTTGTTGCTAGGTGTCCAAATTGCCAACAAGTGAAGGCGGAACATCAAAAGCCGGGTGGCTTACTACAAGAGATCCAAATTCCTACTTGGAAGTGGGAAGACATTAATATGGACTTTGTGGTAGGGTTGCCTCGGACTCAAAAGTCATATGATTCTATATAGGTGACTGTTGATAGATTGACTAAGTCCGCCCATTTTATTCCCGTCAAGTCCACGTTTTCGGCGGAGGATTATGCAAAGATCCTCATAGATGAGATTGTGTGTCGCCATGGTGTTCCGTTATCCATTATTTCGGATCGGGGTGCACAATTCACATCTAGATTTTGGAGGTCATTTAAAGAAGGTTTGGGTACTAAGGTGAAATTGAGTACCGCTTTTCATCCTCAAACGGATGGTCAAGCGGAACGCACTATTCAAACCCTTGAGGATATGCTTAGAGCTTGCATTATTGATTTTAAGGGAAGTTGGGATAAGCATTTGCCGTTGGTGGAGTTTGCTTATAATAATAGCTTTCATTCATCCATCTCCATGGCTCCCTATGAAGCCTTGTATGGTAGGAGGTGTAGGTCTCCTATTGGGTGGTTTGAAATTGGTGAGCCATCGATTCTTGGTCCCGATTTGATTTATAGGACCTTGGAGAATGTGCATATCATAAGGATATCTATTGCAAACAGCCTATAGTCGACAAAAGTCCTATGCCGACAACAGGAGAAGGGAATTGGAGTTTGAAGAGGGTGATAAGGTGTATTTGAAAATTTCACCTATGAAGGGGGTGGTTAGATTTGGCAAGAAAGGAAAGTTGAGTCCCCGTTATGTGGGCCCTTATGAGATTTTGGAAAGGGTTGGTAAGGTTGCCTATCATTTGAAACTACCTAATGATTTAGATTCGGTTCATCCGGTTTTCCATGTCTCTATGTTGAAGAAGTGTGTCGGGGATCCCGAGTCTATTCTTCCTATTGAAGGCCTTGGAGTCAAGTATAACCTCTCTTATGAGGAGGTTCCGGTTCAAATCCTTGATAGGCAAGTGAAGAGGTTGAGGAACAAAGAGGTGGTTTCCGTAAAAGTGTTATGGAAGAACCACCTAGTTGAGGGTGCAACATGGGAGGCCGAGGCCAACATGAAGACCCGTTATCCTCATCTTTTTGATGTTTAAGGTTAGTCATTCTTTCTAATAATATAATTATGGCTAGGAATTGTGATTTCTTGATTTTTTAGGTGAAGTTTTGCAAAAATTCAAATTTTTGAAACTTCATAGTGACAATACGGTGAGGTCACTGTAAGATGACCTTGGAAGCTTGAAATTGTCTTGCTTGTTGCATATTTGAGTTAAGTCATGTATTGTGATATTGTGAGTCCTTGTGGATATTATACTAAGCATATTGATAAGATGAACTTTGTGCTAATTGACTTGTGTAACGAATGATGAGCTCATGTGTGTTGTGAGAAGGAGGTACCTCATGATGAAACTTTGAGCCTATGTGTGATAAATTGAGCTTTGAAGTTTGCCTTATTGAAATGATGTGATTAATGCTAATTTGATATTGTGAATTGGTTGAGCTGCTAGTATTGAGTGTATTCCTCCCTTTAAAAGAGTGTTTAGTGTCATTCGGGGACGAATGTTCCTAAGTAGGGGATAATGTAACATTTCGAAATCCCAAGGCATGTTGTAAAACTTAACCTAGGCTCCATAAGGTCTAAATCATTGTTCTAAGTCAAATTAGGTGTATATTGAGTGGTTAAGGTGTTTAAGAACCAAAATATTCAATAACGTCCATGATGTCTGAAAAGTTGGCTCATAAGAGGGCTAGTGTGTTTTAATCCGTTTGACTAGTTTTAAGAGTCGGAAAACGAACAAAAGTTGGTAGAAATAGGTGTAACACATGTGAGGATGTTTCATGATTAGAAAGTGGTACGACTCCCAAGGACCAACCAAGGGCCTTGAGGAGGACCCTTGTAGATGGATGCAAATGCCTGGCAGTGTGCCTCGATGAAATGCAGACGACGGGGCATAACGGGCTGACGGGGTCGAGGCCACCATCGTCCCTCACTTAGTCGATATCTAAGGAGCCCTCGCCTGCACAGTCTCTGACAAGACGACGGAGTGCAGGACGGAGGGAGGACCGTCCGTCGACTCACCGACGGCCCGTCGAGGGGTTCGTCGGTGAGGGTCTGCGAATCCCTGCAATTTTAAGTTACATTCATTAATTAATGAATGGTTTAGGGGTAATTAGGGATTAAAGAAGACTAATTAAGTTGTTTAGTCCCACTATAAATACCCTCAACCCTCATTAGCCTAAACACAACACTCAAAATAAACTCCTTCCTTCTCTCTACTTTCTCTCTCTATTGGAAGACACCATTGAAGGTTAGCTTGGGAGGTGAATTGGGGTTGGTTAAGGACGAATTCACCATCAAAAGGTCATCCAATCTTAAGGTATGGGATCTAATTCACCTTTGAGACTTCTTTCCTCAAAGGGCTCCTTCAAAGGTTTTCCAAAAGTTGAGTTTCATATGGGTTTCTTTCAATTACGAATTTTATGTTATGAATTGAGTTGTTCATGTTTTTCTTGGGTTATAATGAGTAGATTATCATGTATTGTAACTTGGTTAGGATGAATTGATATGGTTTGGTCTAGATTGTAGATCATGACCCTTAACCTAACCCTAGCATGATCTTGATATGAATTAGGTTTGGTTTGATGCAATTGATTCTATTATTGATTAAATCATCCTTAATGGTTGTTATTACATTGATCATGAATCTATAGTGATGAATTGAAGTCCTTCATGCAAATCCTTGGGTATTGATCTAGGTTAAGAAGATAGGCTTAGATAACATGTTTCCAAGTTTTGATTTAGTATTGAATTATGGTGTAGTGACTCTTCTAAATTCATAATCATGTTGGTTGTTGAGTTACATTGGTGTGATGACTCAAATTGGGTTAATCTATGGGTTGATGGTAAGGCCCTTTATGATGAACTATGGAGGAGTGTTGGTAAGTCTTGACTATCCTAATTCTCACTTTAATTATGGTGAATTGTCCTCAAGTTATGATGTTGTATTGAAGTATACCTTGTTTAGAGTGATAGGATGGTATGATGATTGAGTTGAAATGTCTTGTGTTTTGGTTGTGAGGTTGCTTAGGGTGTACATGCCATAAGAATGATAACATGTGATTATGTACCCTATTATGATGTGATATATAAAAGGTTGACCTCACTTATATGAATTGTGAATGAAAGGACTAATTCTCATACAATTCTTATTGAGCTATGATAACGAATATACAAGGGATAGGCCCTATGACCTAAGTTAAGTTAATGATTATAATAAGAGTAAAGGCATTTCAATAAAGGGACCTAGCTTAGCACCGAGTGAGCTTGTAGGTGAGGGGGTGACACTTTCTTACATAAGGAAAGGTAGGGTTCACTACGTTCCTCACGGGGTGGATAGCCTCATGGCCCAAGGTGGGGTGTAGAGTTGATATTTCCATGGTTGTTTTCCCCAAGCTCCATAAACTATTTTGCCACCATAGGATACTAGCTAGTGGATCCACCTAGATAGCTACGTTTATGTTAGGTTCTACCTTGGCCGGTAGACCATCTTTTATCGGTGTATGGTTTTAGGACTCCGGATTCCACATTAGATCATGTGGTCTATGTCGGTTAAGGCAAGAGTTCCCTAAACTAAAATGAATGAAAGAAGTATAGACTAATTGAAGTGACTTGAGGGGTTTGACTTTAGCTTAGGTAGGGGTATGGGACTCTACCTATGCCTTGCACTAGTTTGCCTTGATGGAAGCTTTGAGAAGTTAATATTATATCTATAAATGATGATATAATGTAAATGACTTTATATGTTGAATGAGATGCTTATGAGTATGATATTGGTTAACAATGTTAAAGAAAGAATGCTACATGAGATGGAAGACTATGCTCTGTGAAGTGAATTGCTAACTATGATCCTTGGTGGGTTACTTGATTAAGTGAGGTTATGGGGCTTTGCTTGGTCGTTGCACTTGTGGCTTCTTAAGGACTGTAATTGGTTGGTTTGCTTTGCTATTTACGTGTTCTACTCTTATTCATGCTTGTGATGTTATTACTTGATGATAGAGATATATGAGATTAGGGGTTTAAGTATGATGATATGCATATGATATAATTAACTTGTTAGTATATTCGAGGGAATGGCTTAAATAACATGATTTTTTTAAATGTCCCATTTTAGCATACTTTGTTGGTATTTGTGCATATGGTCTCATACTTAGTACATGTGGCGTACTAACCCAATTTTCTTCCCTCTTTCCCAAACATTTTAGGTTCTGGTCGTTGAAGTTTGACTTGAGGTGATTTGAAGGAAGGCTTGGATATTCTATCATCCAAGTGGTAGGTCCTCATTTTTCCGAGGACGATGCCAATACTCTTTTATGAAGTTACTTAGTTACTACAACTTTTGTATTGACTCTATTTCTTATTTGAGACAAAGTTGTATAAAGCTCTATATGTGGCTTACTTTTATTGATGTAGGGCTATGCCCAATGTTATTGTTCTTGTTTAGATGGTTTATGAGATAAGACGGATTTATGACTCTATTTCTTTATAATATAAATGTGTGAAACTAAAAGTATAAGACTATGTAATCTTCTTATACGAACGAGTCTATGTATACTCGATATTATTATGATTATGTGTATGTAGAGGTCTATGTAAACCTCTGATTGGATGTAGTCGAAAAGTTTTAAATTCTTCCGTATTTTTAATCGATGATTGCAATGATGTAAGACTGAGAGGCTTGTCTTAGTCCTCAAAGAGGACGACAACGCCGGTTACGTTTAGGGGGTAAACCCGGATGTGACATAGGCTCTATATTTTCTCAATGCATTTTTGGGGTGTAACAATATCCCCCACTCGGGAAACATTCGTCCTCGAATGACACCTTACTAAAAACTTCTCTATAGGAACAATACTAGACTAGCATCTCATCGTATATGCATTCTACCTAAATGCACATACCCAAGTAAAGGAAACAATTCAATTCTAAGGTAAATATAACTACATATAACTATATAAAGACTTATGAAAAGGGATCCTTATACCCCACTTGGGAACAAGCCACACACATCTTTATAACATCAATTACTCATTATAAGGAAATATCCAAATCAGCAAAGAAATTCATAATCATAAGAATCTATGAATTTTTTAATAATCAATAAAGAAACGCATACCAGAGAAGGACATAAGGAGATCATTCTTTATCACCATTGGATTTGAGAGGATAAAACCTATTCCTCTTTGGAGGTCCATATTCCACTTTAATAGTAGCAACTTGCTTACCTTCTCTCACATTGGCTTTGCCTTAGGGCAATCATTCATCATATGACCACTCTCACCAAAGTCATAGAAACCATCTCTACTTGCAAGGCACCAACCCTAATGTTTCTTACCACACCTAGGGAAAGTAGGTCGGGAGTAGTCATTGATCTTCTCATACCTAGGAGTTATAGAGTATCCTTTTGTAGAAGACTTATGTCGATTCCTGGAACGACCATGTCTATCGTACCCTTCACTTTCCATCCTCATTATCTTTCTCTCCTTATTAAGCTTGGACTCTTGTATTTGTTGAGAAAACACTATTAGTTAGGAGATATTCATATCATCTACAAGCATTGCCATACGATACTCTTCTTATACTAGTTCGTACACCCCTGTCATGAACCTATTCATCAAGACTCTAGGGTTTGCTACAAATCTTGGAGCATACATAGACAATTAAGTGAACTTCAAAGAATACTACTTCACACTCAACTTGCCTTTCTTGAGGCTTATGAATTCCCCCAACTTAGCCTCCCTCAATTCCCTAGGAAAGAACATATCAAGGAAAGCCGACTTAAAAGTCTCCCACTCTATGGGACCCTCCCTCACCGGCCTAGAATATTTCCATTGCTCATACCAAAAACGAGATATATCTTTCAATTGATAAGCGGCTAGCTCTGCTTTTTTCCTAGAAGTCAATCCCATTAAAGCAAGAGTCTTATAAACCTCATCTATGAGCCACTAAATTCTGAAGGGTTCATTCTAAAGAACTCCCTAATTCTATAAACACTCATTCTCCTTATAGGGTAAGAAACCACCTCCCTATTGGCTTGGGCCGTCAAAGCTTGAGCCAACTAGTTTATAGAAGTCCTAAATTCCTCTAGAGTCACATTCTCCACTTGAGGAGCATTAGAAGCTTGAGGAGATACTTGATTTCCTTGGGAAGGGACCTCTTGATTCTCTATGCCATCTCCTTCCCTTCTATCATTAGCCCTAGTGTTGCCATAACCTGGAAAAAATCATAGGAAAACATTAGAAGAAGGGTTAACTCAAGCCTCCTGTAGTGCGACTTACACCAAAGAATAAGACTCTACTAGACGTAGTTTTGAGACATTCGAAGACCATTTCATAACCTTATACTCTGATACCAAGTTTGTCATGACCCAAAGTACAACCTAGAAGTTAGGGTATCCTTCAAGTCATAACACGTCGTACTTGACCTCTCACAGGTCTTGTAAGAGCCTTTAGACAACATTCATTGCTTATATACGAAAAGTAGTGCGGAATTAAAACTTTTCTTTCATGAGTACAATAGTCTTGGGTCACGGCCCATAAAATTCTAACATAGAAAAGAACATAAATGACGACATAGAAGTGATGTCCTCAGATGTTATGAGGACTCACCAATGTTAACTTCTTGACAAGCTTTGGGAACTCTACCCTTGCAATCAACGCAATCTCCTCAAGACCCTACATTTTATTAGAATGGAGGCAAAATATGTGTTAGTACGAAATGTACCAAGTATGACAACTATCATACAAAACATAAGATATCTCAAAGGGTTAGTAAAAAATAGAGATAATAATAAAAGATAAAACAGAAGCATAACATGAATATCATAAGCATAATAAAGCATCATAAATCATATAACAGTTCATACTTAACTCATTGTCCTTCTAAATCGAATGAACTACATCACAAGACACCTATAAGAATACTTGTGCAAGGCTAAGGTAGCATCCCATACTAATACCAAAGCTAATTATCTCTCTTTGGTAATTTTTGATCAAAATTCACTTTAATTATTAAGACCTAGATTCATAATAATATATGAGCACTATGCCCCTAGTCCACCTCAAGCACACTTGAGCAATGCATGTGAAGCATCCCATTCTACCTCACACACTAAGTATGTATTGAAGTCACCCTAATACCTTTCATTTTAGTTTAGGAGTCTCTACTAGAACCACTTTATATTGATAAGGAACTATCATCTTAAATAAATCATTTCATGGAGTGCAACTATAGACACTACCCAAGCTAAACATACATCACATACGGGTCATGTCATTGGTATCTTCAAGTTATACTTGTGTAATGTATGGATATCATCCCATTATACCATCCACACAAAGTACTTCTCTAGACTAACCTAATCAAATCTAACTAAGGAAGGATACAACCATCGTAACCACCATGCAACAAATTATGTAGATGCAAGCTAATCCATAGAGAAACATGAATCCTCAACCCTAAGCTATCATGAGAAACTAATCCCATGCTATTTCATGAAATACACCTTAAATGAAAATCAAGCTATCATGAAATGAACCTAGCATGCAAGTCAATATAATATTAGGAGAGTATAGACCTTTCCCCTAAAGCTATATCATGAAATGGTTTTGGACAAACCAAGTTAAGCTACCATGATCAAGCATCCTAGAAACACAAGACCAAGATTAACATTAGAGAGCTTACTTCCTCAATTCCAAGCTACCATGAAGTTCATCACCTCAGCTACCAAGAGTATTTCAACCCAGGCCTCCTTGAGATTTACTATCTCAAGCTACCCTTGAGATCTACCATCTCAAGCTATCATACCTTGGTCTTGTTTCACCAAGTCTATCACAAAATAAGTGATCTACAATCCATCTTAAATCTAATCTATTCCATCATGTCTTGATTCATTTTAGGTTATTAGGTCAACCTAGAGTGCATCTATGTGAGAGAACTTGCTTCTCCTATAATGTTCATCTCTAAGTGTAGAAGAGAAAGAAAACATCAACACAATGTCCTCATAATGACTTCACCCCTAAAGACCAAACAATAATGGCATACAAGACTATACTCGATTATCACCTTCAACCCATTATGGTTCATACTCAATTACAAGCTAATTTATTCAATTTGATCATTAGAAGGCAATTCTAGTCATATTTGATCACATGGGTTCAATTTTAACTTTACAAGTAAAGATAATATTTGATCAATTAAGACTAGTTCAATTCATATCTAGGTGATTCAATCATGATCTAATAGTAAAGAATACAATTGAATCAAGAAGATCAACTTAGAACCTTCATCTAGCCTCTAATGGCCTAAAACCTCCATGATCACCTTCAACATAAATTACTACAATTCACCATTAAAACATCATGAAATCATCACATAATCATTATATAAACATAATTTAAAGCTAACTGCTAGATTGGGATCACAATCATGCCTTGCCCACAATGCAATCAAAACCCTCTCTAGATTGGGCTTCTTTTCATTCACAATTGAGGGGAAAATCTTGGGGACTCCATGAATAGAAGAAACAATGGATTAATAATCTTCATATACCTTAGATTATAGCCTTAAACCCAGCTTGAAACCTTGGTGAATTTCTTCCTAAGAGTAGCCTCCAATTTCTTTTCTTCTTCACTGTTGTTCTTGAGTGAGTTTTGGATAGGGAGAAGTTTTTTATTTTGATTTCTTATTGGGTGTTGGAGTTTTGACTTGGGAAAGGGGTTAAATAAGTCTTAAAAACTGTTTCTAACCGACTCCCAATTTACCCAATTACCCCCACATCAATTTAACCCTTTTAGACAAGTTAATCTCAACATAATATTTTGGAACTTTCGTCGGGAAACAAGTCCGCGACGCGGAGCTATTCCCACATGATTTTCAAAAATAAATCATGGGACATAATTTTCCGCCTTGTGAGCGCGATGCGGACTGGTTCCTTCTACATGTATTTAGCTGCTTCCTTGGGGATCTTCCTAGCCCAAGGTTGAGTCCTCCTCAAGGACCCCTATGGCGGTCCTTGGGAAGTCGTGCTTGGATGTTTCAACCATAAATATGTCCCTCTATATGTTAGCAACCTTCACTATCCGTTTGATCTCAAACCATTACTTAAACCTCTTGAAACATAATAAGGCACTCATGCACGTCTCAAGGCTAACTTTAAAATATCATCCGACGTTCTGGGACGTTTCAAATCCAAACACTTCCAAACTCTATATACTGACTCTTAACACTATATTTAGTCATTTTAGGACCTTATAAGCTCAGGAAACCTATGTTAGGCTCTATTTTGTCTTAATGCATTTTTGGGTTGTAACACCTAGCTAGTATGTTCTTTGTCGGTTAGCTCCTATTCTTATCATATGAGATGTGCATTCTAGTATTGGAGAAATTTTACAATGTGTAGGTAGTGGAATGGGATGCTATCTATACATGAAAAAAGTAGGATTTGAAGGTGCTAGGATGAGTTCCCTAGGTCCTCCATGACCATTATGTGAATTCCTCTACTTGTTACTTGTCACTTAAATGTATTAATTAATAAAGTTTGCTTAAGTTAATGCAGGATGAATAAAAAGGTTCTTATATAGGGTAGATATGAGGATTATTAGGTAGTCTTGAAGAAGGTGTATGGGCGGTATCTTCATATCTTAGTTGAGTCTTAGAGTAACCTTAGTTAGAGGCTAAATGATGAAAAAGGAATAATCTTACTTTGGGAAGTCTTGAGGATCATTTAGGTGTGTATGAAGGGGTTGTATGGGTGACCGCTTCATATCATACTTATGTGGGTCTTAGGATAACCTTTGGTAGTACATCTAAAGGTTTATATTGATTTTAAGTTATTATGGTTGTATCTTATGGATTACTTGAATATGTCTTATATATTAATTTTGATTGGAAGATGATTCTTATACTTGTATTATGATGTTTCTATCAATATATCCTGAAAGTACATTTTAAAATAAATGTACCTTTTTGCATGATTTTCTTGCATGTTCACCATACTTAGTTCATTCAGTGTGTTAATTTCATATGTTTATCTATTTCTAAAAGTGTAGGTGGAAAGTGAGGATTATCTTATATGTTGAAGCTTTGGAATAGCATTCTCCAAGATCGGTATGTCCTCATATGTTCGAGGACATGTCTACGTTTAGTTTCCTTTTTCAAAGTCTTTGTAATAGAATATAGTTCCTTTTCAAATTTATGTAAGGGTCGTGACCCTATGATATTATATGTGTCAAAGATGGCGTATGTTGAGACTTAGTTCTTTTTTATATTCTATAAGTAGTTTGACTATTATGATGAGAAGTTTTAATTCCGCACTACATTTGATATATATGCAATGAATAATGTCTAAGGGCTTGTATAAGACCTTCGAGAGGTCGAGTACTCCGTGTGGAGACTGATCCCGGGTTGTTACATACATTTATGGGGCGTGAGTCCATCAACGAACCTTCGTTTGCACTCGTCAAGTGCATGCTATCTTGGACAACTTTTTGTTCAAATGTTTGGGTCCTCCTTGAGGGCCCTTAGGTTGGTCCTTGAGGAGTTGTACCGGGATGTTTTGACCCTAACATGCCCAAAAGGTGTAATCTATGAATTTTTACAAGTTGACTTTCATACGAGTCTTCAAACCCCTTCCAAGATCTAAAGGGACATTAGGTCACTTTTACTAGTCTTCGGACGTCGTGGTCGTTTATTTGACGTTTAGTCTTTAATACTTCCTAATCAAGTTAATTACCTTTGTTTAGGCCTGGAAACGTCATTTTATACTCTATTCAGTAGTTGAGGCTCTAGCCTAGGTCCTTGGATTTCCGAGGTATAACAATTTGGTCTACTAATTCATGATCATTTACACGTTAAGTCGAGATACAATTATTTTGCTAGAAGAGGATGCTTTAGCCTACCAATTAATTTCATATTCATTTATTCAGGATTAGGATGCATGAGCCTGCCAATTTAACATATTCAACATTTACATTATAGAACCCTTCAAATTTGATCTTCATATTTTATTCATGAGTATATAGTAAGAATATACGTTAAATCACAACATATTTATATTCTATAAAAGATCATAATTCCATATTACATGAAAGCCTCTATATCATGAGAGTCATTGTGAACCTACCTTCCAACTTTAGAAGAGACACCTCCCATCTCTAGTTCACTCGGTGCTATGCTAAAGTCCTTTTTTTGAATTGCCTTTAAGTTATCATTAATCATAAATCTTATCATAGGCCTTAGGAGACTAACTCTTGTATAAACATGATCATTAGATCATTAGGCTTATGATGAGAATTTCCTTTTATCACAACCCTTCATTTATGAGATTAACATATCATAGTCATATTATGTAAGACATACAAGAGAAACATCATAAACCTTGCATTAAAATATCCTTACCATGATCCACATTAAACATATTCATATCCCATCATATATTAATAGCAACATAATACATACTTAAATTGCATAACAACATCAATTATAGGCCAACATCAACATAATATAGTAATCATAACTTTAGAAGACTTACCTATTGCTTCCAAGAATCTTCATCAATAACTTACTCTCAATTTACCACAATTATCCTATAATATAGTGAAATACACAATAATATAACCAATACCAACCATTCTAGTCATATAAAAGACCAATTCATAACTAGGGTTAAGGGAAAGGGGTTCATTTATGAGTTGATTCAAGCAATAGTTTCGATCCCAACATTGCATAACATTAAGTGAATGATATAGCATAATGGAATCCATTATTTAGGGAAAGAACATTCTTCACACGAAATACCAAAATTCCATATCAATTATTCAACAATACATACTTAATTACTCATAGAAAATAATAATCTATCATAATTAGTCATAAACTTCGAGTTTGGAAGAAAACCCATTGGTAGAGTAAAAACTCTAGGAATTGAATTGTTTAGAAATCACTTTGAAAGGAACTCTTGGGGAAAGGAATCCCAAGAGTGAAGAACCCACACCTTAATGACGATTCAATCAATGAATTATGATGAGAAAAGTTGAGAAATTGACCTTCTTCTCAAAGCTTCCAATGCTCTTCAATGGTGGTTGAGTAGAGAGAGATTAGAGAGAGATGAGAGTGATTTGGTAAATCTGATTTTGAGTGCTTTAAAGTGACTTAAAATGACCTAAAATAAATATAAACTTGTCCCCTAAATTACCCAAAAGACCCCTCACATAATTGAGTATTTTTGTGGAGTTGAATTGACTTAAAAACGACGCGGACGAATATGAGAAGTGGCTGCGTGTCACGGGGCCAATTTAAATTATTTTTTTGAAAATCTGGTTTGAGGCAGCAAGACTCGTGAAGTCCCCGCGTCTCGAGGCAAAAGTTTCCTAGCCAGTGCTGGCTGCGTGACGTGCAATGGGCTTCACATCTTGTCTTTCGCAATCTGCTTTGGCAACTTGCTAGCGAATGTTCGGGTCCTCCTCAAGAACCCTTCGGGTGGTCCTTGGTGAGTCGTTACTGAACGTTTGTACCCTTTATACTATATTATACCTATTTAAAGTTTTTTTTACAAGTTTTGGACTTTATTTGACACTCTCAAACCTTCACCAAACACACGGATGTCTACAAGTTTAATTTAGCTAGTTTCCGTACGTCAAAGTCTTTCTTTGACATTTTGGCTTAACCTTTTCTAATTGAGTTTAATACATTAATATAGGTATGGAAACATCATTTTAACGATTATTTAATAAGCGAATCTATAGTGTAAGTCATTGGACTTCCAGAGTATTACATTATCCCCCCTTAGGAATATTCATCCATAAATGGCACTAAAATATTTTGGAGGGTAAGGATAGACTCAATACTAGCAGCCCAACAAACAACAAAATATAATCATAGTAAGTCACAAATCATAGGACTACTTCACAACTCCTTTAAACACATATCACAAAATTACACATAGCAACTCAATTCATGATGCACAACAGATAAGAACTCAACATTTCATAACACATAACGAGGAACTACCTTATCAACATCAACATGAGCTCAACATACATCAAAGAGTAACCACACAATCATTCCTCTCAAGACAACAAGAAAACAACAAAATCTCAAGAAGACAAGATGCATACACAGTTCATATAAGTGCAAAAATAGAGCATGAAGATATTTTTGGAAACTCAATTTGGTACAACTTTTACCAAAACATGCACCTATTTATAAAATAGTCAATTTCATATTATTCATTATTTTCTTTATTAAGAGGAATGTCTAATCTCAAAAAGTAAATAGATGAGGGTAGCAGGACTTCATGTCAGCCTCCTCCAATGTTGTACCCTCAACATGATGGTTATTCCATAGGAATTTTACGGAGGCAACGTCTTTGTTCCTCAACTTCTTGACTTGGAAATCTAGGATCTCAACCAAATCCTCTTCATAGGAGAGGTACTCATCCACCCCTAAACCTTCAATAGGAAGAATAGACACGGGTCTCCTATGCATTTCTTGAGCATACAAACATGAAACACTTGATGAACCAAAGCTAGTTCACTAGGAAATTCAGTTCATAGACAAATTTTCCGATTAGTTGTAAAACCTCATAAGGACCAATTTATCAGGGACTTAACTTCCCCTTTTTACCGAATCTCATAACCCCGTTCATAGGTAAAATCTTCAAATTGTCACATCCGGGGAGCACCCCCTAGAAGTAACATGCGTACTTGACCTCTCGGAGGTCTTAAACAAGCGCATAGTTATCATTCATCGCATTGACATAGTAAATTTAGCGGAAAATTTAAAACTTTATTAGCACATCATATACTAGAACATTACCTCATATATATAAAACATAAATCATAGTACATATGTAGACTCTAAGTCTCTTTGCCATCTTAGACTCAACAACATTAGAGTACAATAGGGACAAGACCCATAAGACACATTACATAACTATACAATATTTAAAGACTTTAAAATAAAGACATAAGAAGGATATCCTTGAACATAAGGATTCCTTTCATTGAGCTTGAGAATCATCTATCAAGCTCTTCACCATTCAAGACATCCTTTAAGCATCCATAACCTACACTTTGTGTAAAAGGTAGAGAAGAATGAGATTAGCACAAGAATGTACTAAGTATGACAACCATGCAAAAACATGCATTATAAAGGGACATTTTCTTTGAAACATACTTCGTGCTTTTTGAGTAAATTTCCATAAAACCTTTAACCAATAGCATTTATATCATTCACATACATCATATTAACATATTCAAAGACCAAACATTACATAAGATCACATATAGGATTTATTACATTTTTAAGCCACTTACAGTAGGCTACCTTTACCTTAACAGTGAACCCTTTTTCCTTAAACTCATCAACCTTCCAAGTAACCTCTAGTGATACTAGGTGCAATGCATCACCCTAAGGACACAAGTAAAAACATACATACAATCTATACAAGGCAACACATACCATCCTAGAAGTATAGTACAACATATACGCATTTAAGCCAAACTATAAAGACATTTCAGTAAACTACATCAAGTCACACATACATTTACTTCTTTGCATATGCATCATTATTTAACCTTGTTCATGACCCCAATCTTAGTCTACTAGTGCAATGAAAATATGAAGCCCCATAACACCATACATTCTTAGCAAAACCCTCATGAGACACAAACCTTAACGTCATATACACAAGTAAGTGAATATAACCTCATTCATGTTAATACAAGACCTTCATCATATAGTCAATAATATCAACATCATGCATATAGATTCATACCATGCACATCTTCATAACAAGTAGACCAGTACTACAAAGTCATAAATAAAGAATCATATACATAGACACATGCATTAGAACACCTTCCTAGAACTTCCTAAGGAGATACTTGTGCAATGTCTACATGGGTTCATTACTTCCAACTATACTAAGTAACATCCCTTAAGTCATTCTACTTAGGGTCCTAGTCATTTACTTCCATTGTCCATTTTACTTTAGGAAAACTATAGCCTTAACCGACATAGACCATGTGATGCTAAACATGGAATCCGGTGTCATAAAACCTCACACCGAAGAAGGTGGTCTACCCGCCAAAGTAGAACCAAACGTAACATAGCTTTCTAAGTGGATCCACTAGCTAGTATCCTATGGTGGCAACATAGTTATGGAACTCGGAGGATATCTTGGAAACATACCTCTATGCCCTTGGGCTATGAGGCTTTCCACCTCATGAGATTTATGGTAGACCTAACTTTCCACATTTAAAAGGGACACACACTCATATACAAGTTCACTCGGTACTAAGCTAAGTTTGCTTTATTGAAAAAGCCTTTATTATCATTTATTTATAAAACATAAGCTTAGGAGAAATCATCCCCTCATATGCTTAGCTCATAGGTCATAGATGAGAATTCATCAACGTAAATCATGTGAGAAATCCTTTCACATAGACATAGCATATGTAAAGCACCATCTAGTTAAAGATACACTTGAGCACACCTTTCAAGGCTCCTCTATTAACTAGATCATCATTCATGTGTGTGTATACATATATGTGAGCAAACCTTTGACATAACACATTAAGTCACACATGTTCATACATCATATTCATACATATAGAAACCAAAACTAGAACTATCCTATCAAGGTACACATGTGCAATGCATATGAAAAGTCCCATACCCTTGCCCATACTAGTACACCTATCAAGTCATCCTAGCTAAGGAAACACATATCATACTTTCATAACATCATCTTAACATGCATAGTAGTAGACACTAGTGAACATGAGAACTACCTTTCATATAGACACCATGAACCATTTACTACTTTTAAGCATGCATGAAATGTGAGTGTGTATGTACATTGGTCAACATGATCACATAATGTCCATCAACAACATATTGAGGCAGCCACCCTCTTAGACCACAATACTCTTCAAGCTTAGAACACACAACACACAATAGTATAGGAGACAATTAACTTCTTAGAACACTTTAAGACTCCTAACATTAGCTATTCACACATTCACATAGGGGTACATGGGTAGGGTCATCAAACATTAGCACCGAAAACATGGAAACACCTACACATGATATTACATAACCCTTTACATGCTCATAACAATAGTAACATAACCTAGATTCACAACTCAAATAGAAGACTAGGCACAAGTTACACATAAAATGATAATCATAACCACTCCTTTATATATTCATCAAATTGCCATCAAGTCCATATTCAACACATATATAATGACATAAAGTAAACACCGCCACCATAAGTGGACCATACCACACAATGTCACTCAAAGCTTCATCAACATTATTATAGAGAAGTAGAGAAGTAGAAGAATAGAGCAATTCTTACCAACCCTTTAGCCTTTGGTCATCATTGACCTTTACTACTCTTTCATCAACAATTCAAGTATAGGGCAGTATCTTAAGTACAATAATCACAAAATAAACCATGTACAATTCGCTACAAGTTCATATTACAATCTAATACATTACATCATATATATACTAGAAAGTAGAAGAAACATAGATCTTTAATCCAATTCACTTGCATTGATCATAAATTATATTTCATTAATGGCATAAGTCTAGGGCAGCATCTAACTAGATCACTACATCAAAGGAATCATGCTTCATCTATCCACAATTCGAGATCACATCATGTACATAGTATTATCAATCGATAGACTAGAAGAGACTAGATCAATTCACATAAGCCATCTTTTACATCAATCATAAAAGATTCATATTCATAATTCAAACATGATATTAACCTAGAACAGTAGATACAACCAACGTAACATGATTGAAATCCACATTAATTCATTTAGAAGACAATGTTATAGTGAACTATGGAAACTAGCTAAACATGATCAAATCTTCATACATTGATCCTCATGGATCCTTCAACATCAATTAAGCATAAATTCATGTAAATAACAGTATACACAATCACTTCAATGTAATAGAATCATAATTCAATAATCAACAATTCAAGATCACAAAGCCCATGCAAGGCTAAATCATTTTGGTGAAGAAGCATGGGTTCATCATGCAATTGGAGTAAAATTCACGTTAAAACCACTGCATTAACTTTAATAAATCATGATTCAATCGTTCAAAACCTTTTTATAAGGAACCCATGGCATAGTGAAGAAGACATTCTTTGAAATCTTAGGGAATGACTCTCTAGATAAAAAGATAACTAGAGATGAAGATCAGAATACCTTAATCTTCATGAAGACCTCTAAAACCTGATGATTTACCCACTAAAATCCAAGCTCCAAGCAGCTCTTGAGCTTCACCAACAATGGTGGTTTCTAGAGAAATATTTTGGAGGGAAAAGGCTTAATCGTGTAGAGAGTATTTGGGAATGTTAAGTTCATGTATTAGCTCATTTATATACACTCAAAAGTAGCTAAATAAACCTATTAGAGTCAGGTTAGTACGTGGGGTGAATTTCCCATTCACCCTTTTAATGAAACAGTGCGCAGGCTTTAGTTCACATGCCACCATCGACGGACCAACCTACTGGACATAGGTCAGTCGACGGGACGTGCTAGCTTCCGTGGTTTGGTACTTAGCCAATTTTTTTTGCTTGAGACCTGCCCAAGATAAGTGACAATCGACGAGACCTGACTTACGGGCGGTTGGTTGACCAACTGGCTGTCGTTTGGTCCGTCGATTGACACTGCCAAGGCATTGTCCTGACCATCCTTGGGCCCTTCTTGTGTGGACTTTTGCGGGGCCCTTTATAAGTCGTACCAGGACTTTTCCAAATTAAATACAACCTTTAACAAGTTTTACCTCCCACATGAGTTTCATCCAAAAAAAACACCTGCAACTCGTCTAAACAAGCAAGGCCCCATCGAGACACACACATGCACGTCTCTTAGACTATCTTTCAAACGACTTGGACGTTTGACCTCCAAACTTCACAAAACTTCATATGGTACCATTTGACATCATTATAAACCATTTTAAGACTTCATAAGGTCATTAAATACAAATATAAACATGAATAGACACATAAGGTACATAGGTGACTAGTCATCGAACATTTTGGTCGACCCTTGACGTTTGAGTTCCAAATCACCTCAAACTTTATAGACTTCCTCTAAACCATATTATAAGACATTTTAGTACCTTATAACATCAATACAAACACGTCAGTCTCTAGAAACCCTAACTCATTTTGGGGGTCTTACACAAATAGACGTGATCACCTATTTCAAACTCAAAATGTCTTCTCCTATTGTCGGCATAAGACTTTTGCCGACTATAGGCTGTCTTCAATCTATCTATTATGACCCAACCTTATTCTATAGACTCATAGATAATCTCAGGACCAAGGATTGAAGAATCACCAACCTCAATTGATCCAACAAGAGACCTACATCTTCTACCATAAAGAGCTTCAAAAGGTGCCATGGAGATGCTCGAATGGTAACTATTGTTGTAGAAGAACTCAATCAATGGCAGGTGATCATCCAAACTTTGCTTAAAATCAATAACACAAGATCTTAACATATATTCTAGGGTATTTATGGTATGTTCCACTTGACCATATATATGTGGATTAAAAGCGGTGCTAAGTTTCACTTGAGTACCTAAACCCTTTTGAAAAGCATTCCAAAAACGAGAAGTGAATTAGGCACCTCTATCCAAAATGATGGACAAAGGAATCCCATGAAAACTCAAAATCTCATTAATGTAGATTATTGCATACTCTTCGGCCGTATAAGTAGACTTAACGGGGATAAAGTGGGCAAATTTTGTCAACCTATCCACAACAAATGCATATTGAATAATTTTTCCTCCGGGTTCTAGGAAACCAAAGAAGAATGTCCATATTGATTTCTTCCCACTTACAAGTAGGAACATCAATGATTTGGGTTAAACCACCCGGTTTTAGATGCTCGTCTTTAACCTTTTGGTAATTTGGACACTTAGCAACAAACTCCGCTATGTCCCTTTCTAAACCATCCCACCAATAGACCTCCCGAAGGTCATGATACATTTTGGTGGCACCCGGATGAATAGAATAATGGGAACCATGAGCTTCTTCTAGAATTTTATTTCTTAAATCCTCGACATCCGGTACACATAATCTCCCTTGTCACCTAAGAACCCCATCCCCCCCTTGGGTGAATGACTCACTGAGCTTACAAAGTACCCACTCCTTCAACTCCATCAATAGCGGATCAAGATGTTGCTTAGATTTCACCTCAACAATTAATGATGGCTCCGATTTTTGATGGACCATGAAACTACCATTTGGAGAATCTTCTAACCGGACACCCAAACGAGCCAACATATGAACATCTTTCACTAGTTCTTTCTTCTCTTCTTCAAAAAGAGACACACTACCCATATACATATGAATCAAAGCATCTACAACCACGTTGGCGTTGTTGGGGTTAAATGATACTAATGTCGTAATCCTTCAAAAGTTCTAATCATCTTCTTGTCGGATTTTCAACTCCTTTTCTGTAAAAACATATTGAAGACTTTATGGTCAGTAAATACATCAACATGAACACCATACAAGTAATGTCTCTATTTTTTCAAGGCAAAGACTACAACCAGTAACTCAAGGTCATGAGCTTGATAATTCTTCTCATGAACTTTGAGTTGCCTAGAGGCATAAGCTTTCACTTTTCTATGTTGCATGAGTACACATCCCAATCCCACTCGGGAAGCGTCACAATACACCACAAAGCCTTCATTTCCCTCTGGTAAGGTCAATACTGGAGCGGAGGTAAGCTTATCTTTCACTCTTGAAAACATTTTTCAAAAGTTTCTGACCATTCAAACTTCACCTTCTTTTGAGTCAAAGCTGTAAAAGGAGAAGCAATAGATTCAAATCCGTCAACAAACCTTCTATAGTACCCAGCTAGACCCAAGAAATTTCTTATGTCAGTGGGAGTCAAAAGTCTAGGGCAATTTCTAACTGTATCCGTCTTCTTCGGATTGACCTCTACACCCTTACCTAAGATAACATGACCAAGAAATGCAACTGATCTCAACCAAAATTCACACTTGCTAAATTTGGCATAAAGTTTGTGTTCCTTGAGGACTTGTAAGGCCAACCACAAATGATTCTCATGCTTATTTTTATTCTTGGAGTTATCAAAATATCACAAATGAGTCGAGTTAATCTCAGAAAACTCTACTCATTAGGTCTATAAACGCCGCTGGGGGCATTTGTTAACCCAAAAGACATCACTAGAAATTCATAGTGACCATATCTAGTTCGAAAGGCCGTTTTGGGAACATCTTATCCTCATACCCTAAGTTGGTGATATCCCGACCTTGAGTCAATCTTGGAAGTATCTATCACCTTGGGGTTGATCAAATAGATCATTAATCCGAGGGAGAGGATACTTGTACTATATACATAATTTATTGAGTTGACGATAATCAATGCACATCCTAAAGGACCCATCCTTCTTCTCCATAAACAAGACCGTAGCACCCCATGAGGAAATACTAGGTTGAATGAAACCCTTGTCCAGTAAATCTTTGAGTTGTACCTTCAACTCTTTTAATTCGGCCGGAGCCATCCGATATGGAAAAATTGAAATGGGGTTCGTATCCGGTAATAAGTCAAAGTCAAATTCAATTTCCCTTTCGGGAGGAACACTGGGAAAGTTATCAGGAAAAACCTCCGGAAATTTCCTCAGTACAAGGACTTACTCAATAGGAGGAGTTTAAAATTCTTGATCTTTAACCCTCACCACATAGTATAGACAACCCTTGGCTATCATCTAACAGTCCTTCAAGCAAGAAATCATTTGACCCCTAGTCATAGAATTTCCCCCCTTCCACTCTAAAATGGGTTCATTTGGAAATTGAAACTTCACTAGCCTCGTTCTATAATCTATTGAAGCAAAAAAAGCATGAAGCCAATCCATACCCAAAATGATATCAAAACAAAACATGTAAATTTCTACCAAGTCAACAAGAGTATTTCTAATAGGAAACATTACAGGACATTTCCTATAGACTCTCACCCATTGGGGTATAAACCGAAAAGGGTTCAATCAAAACATTAGGAAGTATATCAAACTTCCTAGCTACCAAATGTGTAACAAAAGTAAGGGTAGCACCGGGATCAACTAAAGAATAAACATTAATAGGGAAGACTTGTAACATACAGGTCACTACATTGGGAGACATCTCTTGTTCACCCCTATCCTTGAGTGCATAAAAATGGTTCCTTTTTTGAGCTTTAGATCTAGGACAACTTGATTGAGTTTGTCTACTACCCTTTATTTGACTCTTCACATTAGGACAATCTTTCACCATATGGACACTTTTGCCACAAACATAGCAACTATTCGTTCTAACAAGGCATTCACCCAAATGTTTCTTACCACACTTTCCACAAGTTGGTCTTTCTCTTGGTGAATCAACATTTCTTCCCTTTTGAGATTTAGGGTTAGACATCCTATCGTTGTGAGTCTTGGAGAAATTTTAAGGAACTTGGTTTGAAACCCTCTTCTTGAACTTATTCTTGTCTTTAATGTCAAACCTACTCTTGGAAGAACCACTTTCAAAAGACCTTGCCTTTTTAGCTTCTCTACTCTTCTTCCTTAGACGACTCTCCTATACTTGATGTTCATGAACCATCAACCTATAAAGATACATGTTGTAATGAAGTATGGATGCACGACATTCTTCTTCAAGCTCTTCGGACACGCCCGTTACATAATGGCTCATTTCATTCCTATTATTTGAAACCAACGAGAAAGCTTATTTGGACAACCTAATGAACTTTAACGAGTATTACTTAACACTCATACCTCCTTGATTAAGGTTTATGAACTCCTCTACCTTAGCTTCCCTTTGATCCCTTGGGAAGAACCTATAAAGAAAGACCTTCTTGAAGTTCTCCCAAGTCATGGGACCACCTCTTAAAGCCCAACTATCCTTCCATTGATTGTACCATATCTGAGCCACGTACTTGAGTTGATAGGCATCAAGCTTGGCCTTTTCAGTAGTACTCCCCCACCCCCCATAGCAAACAAAATCTTATAGACCTTATCAAGGAAGTCTTGGGGGTCTTCATCGAACTTGGATCCAAAGATCATACAAGGATTCATTCTCGTAAAATCTCTCAAACTGGTAGTCATAGTACTAGCATGTTAGTTCTCTCAAAGTACAACCACCCGGTTAGCTTGTACCGTCATGACTTGAGCTTCAGTAGTGATCTGTTGGGATATTTGGAGAAAGGATGCCCTTGCCTCACAATTTTTCATGGCTGGAGTATTGAACGAAACTTGATCATTCATGGCAACTTGCTCTTGAGGAGGAATTCGATTGCCTTTGGGGGGGGGATCTCTCGCGTTAGCAATCTCTTATTCAACTCTTCTAGAGGCTGTCCTTCTTGTGTTCATAGCCTATAACCACAAGAAAGGGATTAGATGCTAGAAGAAACATAATGTCAAGACTGTAGAGGCACGACATAGGATTACCAAGAAAAAAGAATTTTCCTAATCATCACTGTCTTTCATTCATAATTGTGGTTGTCGAATTTGGGGAGCACCCCATTGTAGTAACATGACGTACTTGACAACTCAGGGGTCTTGTACAAGCCCATAGTTATCATTCATAGCATTGTCATACTAAATTTAGCGGAAAATTTAAAACTTTTTATAGCACAAGATATGCTAGAAACATCACTTCATATATATATATATATATATATATATATATATATATATATATATATATATATATATATATATAATATAAGTCATAATAATATTTAGACCTTAAGTCTCTTTGTCATCCTAGACTCAACATCATAAGAGTACATTAGGGACACGGACCTTATGATATAATACATAAGTACAATATTAAATTAACTTTACAGTAAGTTAGACATAAGGACATCCTTGGACTTAAGGATTCCTTTCCTTGATCTTGGGAATCACATAACAAGCTCCTCGACGTAGAGACATCCCTTTAAGCATCCACAACCTACACTTTTTGTAAATAAGTAGAGAAGAATGGAGTTAGTACGAGAATGCACTAAGTATGGCAACCATTCAAAAACATGCATTTAAAAGGGACATTTTACTTGAAATCATACTTCATGCCTTTTTGTGAAATCTTCATAAAACCTTGATACAATAGCATTTATATCATTCACATACTTCATATAGACATATTCAAAGGTCAAACATCATATAAAATCACACATAGAATTTAAGCCTCATTTGGGGCCACTTTATAGTAAGGTATTTGCACATTACAGTAAGCCTATCTCCTTTACAGTAACCCTCTAGTTATACTTGGTGCAATGCATCACCTTAAAGTCACAAGGAAAACCTTACATACAAGTTACATTATCCAACGCATACCATCACAGAAGTACGACTCATCACAAGAAATATGCAAGTCAAGACCATAAGGCGTTACAATGAACTTTACTATTATGCACATATACAAACTTTACTTCAAATATAACCTTATAAGACCTTACTCACAAACCCAAACTAAGTCTACTAGTTCAATGTACATGTGAAGCCCCGCACACTCACACATACTTAGTAAACCTATCAGAGATCACATGCCTTAACATCTAATTCATATATCAACATAATAAGTGAAGACGACTTCATTCATGTCAACAAACCTTCATCATATAGTCATTAAGACCAATATTATGGATATACAACAAGACCACTTCATATAGGCTCATACCATGCATTTAATCTCAACAAATAGACAAATACTACAAAGTCATGCATAAGGAACATATATATATACATATATATATATATATATATATATATATATATATATATATATATATATATATATATTCACATGCATTAGAACACCTTCATAGGAATTCCCTCAAGAGACACTTGTGCAATGCATAAGTGAAGTCTCATACCCCTACCTACACTAAGCAAATACCCTTAGGTTATCCTAGTTAGGGTCCTTACTTTACTTCCATTGTCCATTTTACTTTAGGGAACTATAGACTTAACCGACACTAAGACCATGGGTGATACATGGAGTTTGGTGTTGTAGAAGCTTACACCAATGGAAGGTGTTCCTACCTAACAAAGGTAGAACTTTAACACATGCTAGCATATTAGTTGATATCACTTGCTATATCCTATGTGGCAAGCATAGTTATGGAACTTGGAGGTACATGTGAAACACCTCTTTATGCCAAATAGACATTATGGTTATTCACTTATGCTAACCCTCTTTATGCCTATTGAGGAATTGTGGTTATCCACCTAATGCAGATTATGGTGACCTACCTTCCTACAATGGGAAGGGACACCCCTAATCTTCAAATTCACTCGCTGCTAAGCTAAGTTCCCTTTATATTTAAAAGCCTTTATTAACTTTATCTTATGAAATTAGGCTTAGGAGAGTTCACTTCTAATATGCTTAGCTCATAGGTCATAGATGAGAATTCATCAACCTACATCATGTGAGAAACCCTTTCACATGGACATAGCATATGTAAGCACCTATCTAGTTTAGGGTACACTTGAGTACACCTTTTAAGGCCCCTCTATTGACTAGATCTTCATACATGTGTGTGTGTATACTTACATATGAGCAAACATTTCACATAACACATATATTTCACACATGTTCATAAATAAATACACAAGTCTATAGGCATAACAATAGGAGAAATCCTTTCATATACAAACACCAAGACACTATGCACATTCATACTTCATCATATCATATAGTTAACACCATAACATATAAGTCATATTCATAACATGTTCATACAATCCTATTCATGTACTTGGATGACCAACCTAGGAACTATCCTATCAAGTCACACATGTGCAATGCATAGACAAAGTTCCATACCCTTTCCCATACTAGTACACCTATCAAGTCATCCTAGTGAATGATACATCACACAACATCATAGAATAGATATCATAGAACAAGACTCATTTATTCAAGACTTACAACATCTTACACTAAGATCTAGTCTTTATGTTCCTATCTTAGCTTTACATCACATATAAAATTATAAGACCTCATCATAGGCAGCAAGTACACATAGACTTAACCTAACCTTTTAAATTCTCATGACCTTAGCAACAAAACCTAGATCATAGCTAGAATAGTAAACTAGGCATAGGCTTCACATAGGGTGATCATCACCAACACACATTCCTAGTATAATTGCCTTCAACGCCATGATCATATCACATATATATTTGCAATAAGGTAAACCCCGCCACCATAAGTTGACCATACCACACAATACCATACAAAACTTCATCAACTACCAATTCTATAAGAAAGTAAAAGAGATAAACATTCTTACCAATTTCTCACCCTTTGATCATCCTTGATCAATACTCCTTTTTAATCAAAAATTAATATAAAAATGCAGTAGCTAAATGTACTTTAATCATAAGAGACGCCATGCATAAGACACTAGAATACCAAGCTACAAACTAGTACAATACATCACCAATATACTAGAAAGTAGGACTTAGATCTTTAACCAAATTCACTTGCATTGATCATCAATCATATTTTCTCAATAGTATCAATCTAGGGCAGTAGCTAAATTAATAATAATCAAGTCTAAATCATGTTTCATCTACCGTAGAGTTAAGATCACATCATGTACATTACAATATCAAATTTATAGGCTAGAAGAACCTAGATCAATCCTTACGAAGACTCCTTTACTTAAATAATGAATAATTCATAACCCAAAGTTCATCAATACCATCAATATAAGGCAGTAGTTAAATAAATCATAACTTAAACGAAATCCTACTACAATTGCCATAAACTCAAGATTACAGTGAATAGCATGCTTTAACAATCAATAGGAAAATAGAGATCAATTATTCAATACTCAATCCATATTGGACCAAAAATACATAATTCATCATCACAGGATATCGTGGACAGTAACTAACTATCAATTTGACATAATTGAATTTCACAATAAGAATGCTAGCATCAAGATCACAAAATACTACATTATAGACTAGCTTTATTCAACCCTTCAAACCTTCATGTTCATGGTCACTCATCAACAATTCACCATCAATACACATGCTAGGCTATAGATATATGCAATTCAACGTAGTAGAATCATAATTCAATCGATATACATTCAAGATCACAATGCCCACACATAGGCTAAATCGAGACTTTGAAGGGAGCATGGGTTCATCATGCAATTGGATTAAAATTCACGTTACAATTAACATGTTAACTTCTATTCATCATTAGAAAGCCTTTAAAAACGTATTAAGAAAGAACCCATGGCTAGATTGAAGAAGAAGAGATTTGATCATATTTTCTCTTTGAAAACATTGAGATTAACTCTCTATATGGAAGGATAACTAGAGATGAATGATCACCATACCTTAATGTAGAATAAAACCTCTAGAACTTGATGAAGAACCCATAGGAATCCAGACTCCAAGATGTTCTTAAGCTTCACCTTCAATGGAGGTTCTAGAGTGAATTTTTTTTTTTGGAGGGATAGTCTAATTTGTTAAGAATGGATTGGGAATGGGGTGACCACGTTTTTTGATCATCTCTATACACAAAAAAATAACTAAATAAAACATGTAGGGTCAGTTTAACACTTGGGGTGAATTTCGCATTCACCCCTTTAATGAAACAGTCGCCTGGACGTTTGACACAGCCTGCATCGACGAACCCATCGACGCCCAGTAGGTCCATCGATGGACCAACGTGCTGGCCGTCATTTGGGTATGAGGCATTTCAACTGCCTCTAGCCTCCACCAGGCTAAGTGTCCATCGACGCCTCCCCATAGATGGGGCGTTGGTGGAATGACGGACAGTCGTTTGACTCAGTCGATTGACACTGCCAAGGCAGTGTCTCCGCGGCCTTTGGGTCCTTCTTGAGGGCCTCTTACGCGGCCCTTATGGAGTAGTAACCGGATGTTTCCAACGTGAATATACACCTTAACATGTAGAAGACCTTCCATGCAAGTTTCACCAAAAATGAACACGTAAAACACATCCAAACATGCACGACACACTCAAGATATACATGAACGTCTCAATGGCTAACTTACGTCTTAGACGTTCTTGGAGGTTTAACCTCCAAACTTCATGAAACTTAACATACTTCCAATAAAAACCAATATAACTTATATAAAGACCTCATAAGCTCATGACACACACATAAAACACATAAAAGCATCTAAGGCCCCTTTGGTGACTAGTCATCGAATGTCTTGGTCGTCCTTTGACGTTTAACTTCCAAATCACCACAAACTTCAGACACTGCCTCAATACAAAATTGTAAACCATTTTAGGACCTTATACCCTTATGACTAACATGTTATTCTCTAGACACCCTAACTCATTTTGGGGGTCTTACCATGACGTGTTTCACAAACATGAAAAAGACACTATATAAATATGGTTTAGTGAGACATTGTCCCTATATTATTTAACCTAATGCTCTGATACCAAGTTTTTCACATCCGAAGAGGACCCCCCAGATGTAACTGGCGTCCTCGTCCTTGAAGAGGACTTACACAAGCCCTTATCATTTGTCATAACATATCATTGGTTAAAATGTGGAAAAATTAAAAACTTTTGCATATACTATATGAAGTATATTAGACTTCTCTTTAAAAAAACATGATCAACATACATACGATATTCTAATAAAACTGTCTCACATAAAAACCTTCTACAGAGTATAAATCTTGGACTTAGCCAATACAATATCAATATGTCATATAGGCCTTACTAAAATAGAGTTCAATGAAAAAGTAATAAAATTGTATCTCTTGAACTACTAAATCTTCGTATCTAGAATACTGACAATATAGTATCCCCGAAAGTGAGGACCTACCAACACTTGGAGAAAGAATATCAAGCTTCTTCTATCAACCTTCTTAAGCTTCAATGGTCTGACCCTACATTTTGTAGATATATAAAGGATATGGATTAGTACGCACTAGTACTAAGTATGGGTATATGCACATAAAACATTTAAAGACATGCATGAAAAGGGCCATTTCTTTAGAAATCATGCTAAGTCAATTCAAAGCCTTTAATGGACATACAATAGAGCATATACAAGATAAGGATCACAACAACATAAAGCATGATCATAACTAAAGACATATCATTATAAATTAATATTAACATTTCATGTTCAATTGCTCATATCAACATGACATGCAACACTTACCCATAATCCTATATCAAGCCTACAAGTGCAATACTCATGTGAATCCCCATAACCCCAAGTAAACAAGTACACAAGATAAGAGATCATGAGTAATGTTTTGCTTCATAAAACTTTTATCATAAGTAGTCATCATCATATATAGCAATAAAGAACAACACATGTTCATTAACATAACAAACATCATATAAAAGCAACATCATATAGCATAAGCATGATACATTTCATGTTCATAGTACATACAAACAATCTCCTAGTACTTTTCTGAGAGTCAACTTGTGCAATGTCTAGGTAGAGTCCCATACCCCTACCTATACTAAGTAGACTTCTCAAGTCACCCTAGTCAATGCCCATTTACTTTTGTATTTCATTTTACTTGAGGGAACAATTGCCTTAACCGACGTTAGACCATATGAGCTAAACATGAAATCCGGTGTCATGAAACCCCACACTGAATGAAGGTAGTCTACTTTTCAAAGTAGAACCAAAACATGAACATAACATTCTAAGTGGATCTACTAGCTAGTATTCCTATGGAGGCAACATAATCAAAGAACTAGGAGATATATTAGAGACTCATAATTACATATTGCATGGAAGCCTCTATCTCATGAGAGTCATTGTGAACCTAGCTTCCAACTTGGGAAGGGACACCTCTCATATCTTGTTCATTCGATGCTAAGCTGAAGTCCCTTTTTGAATTGCCTTTAAATTATCATTAATCATAAATATTATCATAGGCCATAGGAGGCTAACTCCTTGTATAAAAATGATCATTAGATCATTAGGTTTAAGATGAGAATTTCCTTTCATCACAACCCTTCATTTGTGAGATTAACATATCTAATCATATCGTGTAAGGCATATAAGAGAAACATCATCCACCTTGCATTATCATACCCTTACCATGATCCCACATTTAACATATTTATAGCTCATCATATATGCATACTAACATCATACATACTTCAATTGCATAACAACATAAATTATAGGCCAACATCAACATAATTGAGTAATCATAACTTTAGAAGACTTACATATTGCTTCCAAGAATGTTCATCAAGAACTTACTATCAATTCACCACAATTATCCAATAATATATTCAAATGCACAATAACATAACCAATCCCAACCATTCTAGTCCTATGCAAGAAAAATCATAGCTATGTTTAAGGGAAAGGGGTTCATTTATGAGTTCATTCAAGCAATAGTTTTGATCCCAACATTGCATGATATTAAGTGAATGATATAGCATAATCAAATTCATTATATAGGGAAAGAACATGCTTCACACGAAATCCCACAATTCCATATCAATTATTCAACAATATATACTTAATTAGTCATAGAAAATCATAATCTATCATAATTAGTCATAAACTTCGAGTTTGGAAGAAAACCCATTGGTACAGTAAAAGTAGTAGGAATTGAATTGTTTAGAAATAAATTTGAAAGGACCTATTGGGGAAAGTAATCCCAATAGTGAATAACCCATACCTTAATGACGATTCAATCCATTAATCTAGAGAAGAAAAGTTGAGAACTTGACCATCTTCTCCAAGCTTCCAATGCTCTTCAATGGTGGTTAAGCAGAGAGAGTTTAGAGAGAGATAAGAGTGATTTAGTAAATCTGATATTGAGTGCATGAAAGTGACTTAAAACTGACCTAAAAAAATATAAACTCTTCCCCTAAATTATCCAAAAGACCCCTCACTTAATTGGTTCTTTTTATGAAGTGAAATTGACTTAAAACGATGTTGATGAATCTGGGAAGTGGTTGCGCATCACGGGGACAATTTCAATTCTTTTTTTGAAAATCTTGTTTGAGAAGTGATCCTCATGAAGGCCCCGCGTCGCGAGGGAAAATTTGCCTAGCAAGTGCTGGCTGCGCGACGCGCAATGGGCTTCACATCTTGGTTGTCGCCAATGTTTGAGTCTTCCTCAACGACCTTTCGGGTGATCCTTGGGAAGTTATTACTGAACATTTGGAACCTTTATACTATGTTTCACCTATTAAAAGTCTTGTTACAAGTTTTGGACTTCATTTGACACTCCCAACTTCACCAAATAGAGGGACGTCTACTAATTCAATTTAGCTAGTTTTCGGCGTCAAGGTCTTTGTTTGTCATTTTGGCTATTACCTTTTCTAATTTAGTCTAATACATTAATGTAGGTCAGAAAACATCCTTTTAACCATTTTTTACCAGGCGAAGCTCTAGTCAAAGTCATAAGACTTCCGGAGTGTTACACACACACACACAAACATATATATATATATATATATATATATATATATATATATATATATATATATATATATATATATTCATATATATAGAGAAACTTACATAAATATACTATAATAATAACATATTTCCATTTATAGAAATAATATTTCTTTTTCACTTGATCACTTTTATTTCATTTATAATACAAGTTTAATTCATATTACAAAAAACAATTTTTTCCCACATATAATACAAATTTTAATGATATATAATTCATTTATCACACATTTTAATTCACTTATAATACAATGTGTCAAATGTTTACCAAACAAACATTATATATTTTAAAAAAACAATTATAATCCATATATATTGTATACATAATTCACTTTTAATACATATTGCAGATGTAACATAGTATTGCTATAAATGGTAATAAATAAAATGTATTGCTAAAATCAGTAATTATTTATTAAAATGTATCAATTTAAGTAATTTTTCCATATATATATATATATATATATATATATATATATACACTTCAAGACATGATCACTTTAATTTCATTGAATTTACATTCACATAATTGGTAAGTAAACACCTCCTACTTTCAAGTGGATCAACATCAAATTCACAATTTTGATTCAACCAGAGATTGATCACAAATTGCCTTGAAGGCCTTAAATCTAAACTCACCAGCACACCAATACCTCACTACATTAATACAACAATAATTCACCCTGATTAAGCATAGATGATGATACAATTCAATAATCTAAATCACTTTAGGCAAAATTCATCAACATTCATTCATAATCAATAAACCACATCATAAGGCACAATTGAGGAATTGAGAGGAAACATTGGTTCATAGAGTATTTCCATCATAAATCATCAATGATCATTCATGCAATCATAATATTCCATTGAAAACACGTTATAATCATTTGATGAAAGAACCCATGAGATTGAGTAATAATTTAGTGTTTCTCCTGACTTTAAGAAATTTGGAATTGACTCTATGTATGAGAGTTATCCCTAGATTAAGGATAACCATAACTTTTGAAGAATACAACAAAATCATAGTTTTGAGATATTACTAGATGAAGTATCACCATAACTTTTGAAGAATACCATGAAATATTACTTGAAAACTTAAAGATTTCAACATTTGAACCTTGAGTTCTTCACCTCTAATAGAGGTTCCTTGAGAGATGGTTTTGGAGAAGAGAGGTTTTTAACTTTGGGTTTTCTGAAAATAATGAAATCCAAAAGAGGTTTTAACACTTTTTATACTCTAATAATATCTTAAAATACCTAAAATAACCGTCCATTAACTTTAAAAGACATGGGGTGACTTTACCAATTAACCCCTAGCATTACCGAGACCACACAAGCAAAACAATTTCCATTCGCGGATCCCAAACATTGATCGTGGATGTGTTGCAGATGAAGTTATATGACTTAAAGTATAATGTTAAGGAAGAAAGTTAAAGCTAAGTTTCATTTAATGAAGCTAAAAGGGACGCATGTAGTGCATTTGGTCCAAGAGAATCCTCAAGGGTCACTAAGTGGGAGTGGTAGTATGGGATGCTACTCTCACATTGCACTTGGTGTAATTTACAAATTCTTTTTGTATTGGGGCATTATGTGGAGTCCGTAAAGTATGAATGTTCTTCTAATAACTAGCCAAGAGTGTGGACTTGTTTCCCGTGCGAGGTAAGCCTATGGTTGGTAGTCTTAAGGATCACCTTGTTGTGTATTGAAGGGGGTGTATGGGTGTTTTATTCATGTCTTACCTTAGTGAGTCTTAGGATAACTTGGTTAGGTAAGCCTCAAGGGGAATGAGTTCACTATGATTGGAAGGAAAAGTTCATTGTTAAGGTTTCACTGTATCATTGTAATATTGCTTGATGTTACTGTAAAGTGTCTTTTGGTTCTAAAATTATAAGAGTTTTATTTTATGTAATTAATTATGATTCTTATACTATTTTAACTCTATAATCATAAAGTTTTTAGTTATTTTGCATGAAAGCTTATTTTACTAAAATGTCCCTTTTACATGTTTTTGCATATGCCATACTTAGTACATTGTTTTGTACTAACCCCATACTTTTCTATACTTAATAAGTATAGGTTGGAGGAGTTTGAAGACTAGAAGGAAAATCTAGGGAATCTACTCTCTCAATACTAAGTATGTCCTCATATATTCGAGGCATAGTCATATTTCTTAGTTTCTAGTATTATGACTTATTATGTCTTTTCATTTAATGTAAAGGGCCGGGTCCCTAATATTATTTTGTCGTGTCTTTAAAATGGTTTGTGACGATAAGACTTCTCCTTATCTTTTATGAAAAATGTTTCTATTATTATTTATTCGTTAAAATTTTTAAATTCCGTACTACTTTTCATGTCTTATTTAATGAATGATAGCTAAGGCTTGTACAAGACCTCCGAAAGATCAAGTACGCAATTGTTCCAACCTAAGGGTGCTTCTTCTTTAGGGGGTACTTTCGGGTAGTTACAAACTTGGTATCAGAACATAAGTTTATGGAAAATAGTTTAGGGTCTAAAATGTCACAAGCCACATCTAGTAGAGTCTGGTTCGTTGGTGTGAGTCGCGACACATCCATGGATGAGAGGCTATAAGATGATAGAAGTTCCCCTTTCTTCATTATTCTAATGTCGTGCCTTATAGTTGAGTTCTATAAGATCTCTTTCTCAACGTCTTCTCTTTGTATCTATAGGACATGAATACGAGCAGAGCAACCACTAGGAGGGTGGAGGAATGTGTAGCTAATGAGAGGATCCCTCCCTGTGTTGACCAAGTCCCTATAGTAGTTGGCCTAGAGAATGTGAATGAGGCGGTTCACCCTACGGAACCTCAAAGGTCCCAAGGACCTCAAATTCCCCCTATGCCTCAAGCTCCTCAAGCTCCTTTTGTTGAAAGGATATGACTAATGCGGAGTTGAGGGATGACCTAATGAATTTGACCCAAATTATGAAGGCTCAAGCTCAAGTCGTCACTAATCATTTGGTTGCCCAAGGTAACCAAGAAGATAGACCTCAACCTAATGTGAGTACTCCCACTTCTAGAATTAGGGATTTCATGAGGATGAACCCTCCTACTTTTTCATGGCACTAAGGTGGATGAAGATCCACAAAGCTTCATAGATGAGATCTTCAAGGTGGTGGATGCTATGGGTGTGACCCCTACGGAGAGAGCGGAGTTAGCTGCTTACCAACTCAAGGATGTGGCTCAAGTGTGGTTTGATAAATGGAGGGATGAGAGACCTTTAAGGGATGATCCGGTAGATTGGGAAATGTTGGAAGAGGCTTTACTAGATAGGTTCTTTCATTTAGAGTGGAGGGAGAAAATATGGTTGAATTCATGAATCTTCTTCAATGGGGAATAAGTGTTAAAGAGTACTCTCTCAAATTCACCCAACTCTCTCAGTATGCCCTGACCATGGTAGACAACCCTAGGGCTAGGATGAACAAATTTGTGATGGGAATGTCTAGCTTGGTGGAAAATGAGTGGCGTACAACAACGCTCCTTAATGACATGGATATCTGTAGACTCATGGTGTATGCACAACAAATTGACGAGTCCAAAATTAGGAAGGTTAGACAAGAGGAGAAGAGGTCTAGGTTTGATGAATCTAGTCAACCAAAACCTATGAAGAGGTTCTATCACGAAGAGTCTTCCATGGGAAACAAGGATAGAGTTTCCAACAAAAATTCACAAGGAGGTGGCCATATTTTTGAGAGGCCTAAGTGTGCTACTTGTGGGAAGCAACACTTGGGTAAGTGTCTTGCCGGAACATATGGTTGCTTTGCATGTTGTCGTAATACTCACAATATGAAGTACTGCCCCAACATGAATGAAAAATGAAAAGGGGTCAATCAAGCTCCTCTAGATCCTAATGCTCCAAAGAAGAACCCTCCCTATGGGATGGGGGCTAGGATGGAGAACTAATCCGGATTTGATAGTCCCGGTAATCCTTAAACCTTTATGGTTGTTGTGTTTCTGTGGTAAGGTAGTTTCATATGGTTTTGTATTTCTTATGATCATGCTTTCTTAATAAAATGCTTAAAGAAGAAATTGTAAAAATTATGCATGTTTCACTGTGTGAGAACAGATGCTCACTGTAAAATTTTGAAGTTCGAGGAAAAATTTCATTTTCATGAATAATTGTTCCAATGTGTTTAAAAATGATGTTTATGAGCATGTCTAATGTTGGAGAAGGTATTTCCTCCACAAAAATGAATAATTAAGTGTGTACTTGAATTTGGAAGTTTCCTCTTAAAAGTTGCATGTGTTGCTTAGCAAAATGCTTGTCAATGTGTAGTTGATGTTCCTTGTAAGGTTGGTGCACTGAATATGAATGTCTGAGCCTTGATTTAGTGTGTTTTATGCTTCTAGTAAGTCCTTAATGTTCTTAAAGGAGTTTAGTGTCATTCGAGGACGAATATTGTACCAAGTGGGGGAGAATGTAACATCCTAAAACGAACAAAGGAGAACTAGAGCTTCCTGAATGTGTCATGAGTTAATTTTGTATTAAATTGATTTACAATGATGTTCTTAGGCAGTGTGTGAAGTTTGGAGGTCAAACGTCCAAGAATGCCCATTACCTTAGGAAGATATGCCTTAGAAAGTGCTTGTATGTTATCATGTGTTTTGGCGAGTTTTACGTGTTCATTTTAATTGAAATTGATATGATAGGTTACTAAATTGTGTATGAATGTATTTTAGTTGGAAAATTTTGGGAAAAGAGGGTCCTTGAGGAGGACCCAACTTGTGGGCAAAAACTGTCTCAAGCTGGCATCTTACTGCCTCAAGATTCACGGACCACTTCACGGCCATTGGAGTAGACCACAATCGTGGACCTTAATTATACCTTTGGATGATTGTAAAGGCAAGTAATTAACTTCCCCATGGACCATGGACCGTGATATGGTCCGTGAACCACCTACACGGTCCGTGAAGGTGGCCGTGGTACTAGGCGGGCTGTCCAAAAATGTGATTTCCAAATAATTCCCATTCGACTTTTTATTGAGTGGGGTCAATTTTAAAAGGTTTATATCATTAAATATAATAGTTTCAAGTAATAATAATCTCCAACAAGTCATTTTTTCAAAAACCCCAAATCAAAACCCCTTTTCTAAGAAAAACTCTCTCAAAACCCCATTGAAACTAGAACTCAAGGTCGAGCTAGGGTTGAAGGATTTGGACGTTTTCTTCAAAAAACTTTAGTGGGTTTATTATCAATGAGGTATGGTAGTCATCCGTGAACCTTCTTCCATTCAAGGAGACATTTCAAAGAAGATTTCAAAAAGGGTTTTCAAACTCCAACTTCTTCTATCTTTGATTCTAAGCATGAAAATGTTCTAATCATTGAAATGATTTGTTATTAGTATTTTATAATTATTTTAATGTCAAAACCCTAATGAACCCATGCTTATGCATATATCCAACGTTTGGCTTATTAAAGGGTTTTGTTGGTTTTAGCTAGGTAACGTTAGATTTGAGTTTCTTTGATGTATATTCAGTTAGAAACTGCCTATACATGATATATTATGTTGCTTGATGAAATATTTAGGAAAGGTGGTGAAGGATTGGATGAAGTGTATACTTGATATATTATGTTGCTTGATGAAATATTGAGGAAAGGTGGTGAAGGATTGGATGAAGTGTAAGTTGCTCTATCTTTTATAGTTTCTATTGAAATGCTCTTGAGTGTTATGGGCCACATTTGGTGGCGGTGTTTACCTGATGTATTTGGATATATTTGATATGTTTTGTGAGTATGGCTTTGAAGGCCTAATCTGTGAAATGAAGTGATAATGATGAGGTTTATGTTCATATGCATTATGAAGCTTGAATTGTATGTCTTGCTTAGATTATGCCTAAATGAAGTACGTGTATATGTTGAGCATGCTAATTTGTGAGAAATGATGAATGAAGGTTTAAGCATGTCTAGAATTCAATGTTAATGAAAATGGTGATTATGTGCAAGGTGTTCTCACATGTCCAGACACTCACACTTGAATGAATGAATGAAGTTAGAGAAATGTTAATGAAAAGGGGAGTTTGGGGTGAACACTCATTGTGAGTTGAGATGAAGTGTTTAGTAGAAACCTCATGTAAGACCTCGAAAATGACATAGGTTAACTAGATCCTAACATGTTGGTCTTAGTGTTCTAAGGTCTTAAATATATTTAATATGTGGTACAGAGGCAGTAGCTAAAATATTATAGGTGTTGGAAGTCAAACGTCAAGGGATGACTAAGACGTTTGACGACTAAGTCACCTAAATGTCTAAAATATGGTTCTATGTGTTTATGTGTGTTTCATGGTGTTTTAATGTTCTTAATAGAGTTAATATATCATGTATAGTCAGTGGTTAAAGTTTCGTGAAGTTTGGAGGTCAAACGACTAAGAACGTCAAGGGCATTCGAAAGATATGCCTTGAGTCGACCTTGTACGTCTAGGCGAGTTTCGTCCAGTTTTACGTGTTCGTTTTGGATGAAATTCATGTGAGAGGTGTTAAACTCATAGATGGTAGTATTTGGGTTGGAAACGTCTGGGAAATAATCCCCAAGGACCATCAAAAGGTCTTTGAGGAAAGGACCCAAAACCTGATGGCAGGCTGTCCCAGGCAGCCTTGGCGACGGAGCAGTCAACGGCCAGTCATGGCTGTGACGCCCCTTCACAAGGGATTAATCATGGGGGCCTCGTCCAAGGGTGTAGAGGTAACCCTTGGCAAGCCACTGGAGCTTGCAACGGAGGTCCATGACGGGCCGTTGTACCCGTGATGCCCCGTCACAAGCAAGTCTTCGCAGCCAAGTTCTCTTGCGCTGATTTTCTGCCAAGTTAGGGGTGAACTTGTAAATTCACCACACGTCCAAATAATAGTTTAGGCGGTTTATTAAGGGTCTTATGGGTATTTTAGATGAGTATATAAGTGTTTAACACTTAGAATAATTCATTCTTCTAAAAATCAAAACCCAAAGTCTCTTAGAAATCCCAAAACCTTCATTGAAGACTCCATTGAAGAGGCATCTTGGTGAGGGGTTCTTGAGTGGAAATTCTACATGAAAGTGAAGAATTATCATCCTTGAGTTATGGCTTTCGATCCTTGAAACTTATTTCATCAAGGAGCCCAATCCTCAAAGTGTTTTACAAAGTTTTCTAAAGTGAATTGTCCAATTTCGGGATTCTACCATGGGTTCTTGCATAAATGATTTCTAAACATTGAATTATGATCTAATTGATATTTTATTGATGATTTCAAAATAAATTACCTATGAACCCATGTGAATTGATGAACCCTAGTTTTGACTACTTATTGGGTTACTTGATATTAAGTTTATATTGATGAATTGTGGTGTAGTTTCTTATGGGATTTGTATTGATGTAAGAATTGTATTCAATTGATATATATTTGATCTTAGATTGTTAAACCTAGATTGAATTGCTGTATATTCATTGAGTTTTATGGTTATTACTTTGAATTATTGTTCATGACCATGGGTAAGGGCCTTGTGATGTTGAATTGGTTGATTTGTGGATATGGGGATGAAGGTATGCTGTCCCGTTTTCCTTAATTTGATATTAATTATACTTTGATTCTATTGTAATTGGTAAGGTCCACTTATGGTGGCGGTGTTATGTGTTTATGTTGCAATTGATATGGCCTTGTTTGCGTTACTTTATGCGATATTATGAGCATGGCCTTATTGCCAATTACTTGAAGTTATGTGGCTATTTGTGTAGTTTATGATGTGATGTATGTCATTACTTATCTACATGTGAAGTTATATAGTCATGTATGTATTCTTCTAGTTATGTTGCCTTAAGTGATCATGTTAGACTATGACTTTGACATTATGAGTGTAGTGTTAGGGTTAAGTCTTGGTTATTCCTACTTGACTTTATGAGCCTATGTGGAGTATATTAATGATGTTATGATGATATATAGGATGACTTGAAGATGTTAGGTTATTTTAGAAGTGTTTCTAGAATGACTTGTATTATGGGTTAAAAGTGAAGTATGTGATGTCTTGTCTTGGTTGACTTGTATCTCTTGCTCTATGTATATATGACTATGGATAAGTGATGTCTTGATATAAGGTGTCATAACTCTTAGTCTTGAATAAATAAATATAAGTGAGGCCTTAATGATAAGAAGGTCAAACTACGTGGAACCTTGAACGTAGTGGCGAGGTTATGAATTGTGAAGTAGTTAGCCGTAATGGTATCCTTCATGTCAGGAGTGATGGACTTAAGGATGATTGGTTGGAACGACATCATATCATACCTTAGGTAAATCGCTATGAGCTTCTTGTCGCCAAAGTGAGTTATGCCCTAGTGGACCTTGCTTTGGTAGGGTGAATGTAAAGGGGGTCATGAACTAGATATGGGACCTATTTATATGAACCTTAATATGAATTAATCTATGAGAACTAAGGCTAGCACCGAGTGAGAATGAGTAAGAGGGAAGTGGATTCAATTAAAGAAGAGATTGAATGCTTCAACACCCTTCATATTCCTTAACCATGTGCCTACATGGGATGTGTCCATGTTCTACCATTGGCAAGTAGAACAACCTCATCGAAGTAGGATAGAACTTCGGATTCCATGTCTTTCTATCATGGTCTATGTCGGTTATTGCCTATTCTCATCATGTGGAATACCTATTAGCATTAGATAAGCTTATGAGGTTTAGGTGGTGGTATGGGACGCTATCTAGACATTGCACAATAGACTTTGAAGGTGTTATGTGGAGTTCCTAGGTCTTGTCCAAGACCATTATGTGAGTGTCTTATGTGATGCTTTATGTAAGTTTCTTATGTGATGTATGAGTCTTAATGAGCTAATGAACTAATGACCTATGTTAGTAACTATGTGAATGGTTGAGTACCTAATCTAAAGTGACTTAAGCATTCCTTAGCTAAAGTATGAGGAGGGCATGAAAGGATGGTCTCTTCATGTCTTATCTTTGGAAGTCTTGAGAATGACTCTAGTTAGGGAAGTTGGTTAATCTTGTTGACATGATCTAAACCTTAGGAAGTCTTAAGGGCTATTTAGGTAATCTTGGAGATTTCATTGTACTATGGACATATCTTCTTGATTTACTTAAGTAGGTCTTTTGATAGGCTTTGGAAGGAATATGTCTTCTAATCTAAGTGTTGGTGTGTTTAGTGAGAATGATTCTATTATAGGTAGTCTATAGGATCTCTTGTGTGTGTGTGATAGAGATTTTATGGGCGGTCGCTCCACACTCACTCAAGTGAACCTTGGAATTAACCTTTGGTAGATGAATCTTACCTTGATGTTTATGATTTTTTTCTAAGTATGTATGTGACTCATTGTAGGTAATCTTAAGGGTCGTTTAGGCACATCTAGAGAGGGTGTTTGGATTTCACTGTACAGTGAAGTGAACTCACTGTAAAGTGAGCCTTTAAATGCTATCTTTGATTAAATGTTATCTTATGTGTTTCTTAATTGTTAAATGATATTCCTATGTTTAAACTATGGTTTCCAAATAAAAAGATGCATATTTCCAATAAAGTCCGTTTTCATGATTTTATGCATATAGCTATACTTAGTACATGTGGTTGTACTAATTCCATGGTTTATTTTCTATCTATAGTCCTTGGTAGGTAAGGAGCTTTTGAAGAAGAAGAATTGGGCTTAGAAGAATCGTCCGAGTAGAAGGAGTTGAAGTATGTCCTCATTTGACTCGAGGGCATATATATGTCATTTTATCTTTCTTTTATGAAGTATTATAATAGACTTAGTATTTCTATTTTCGTATTGAAGTATGGGCCGTGTCCCAAAGTACTCTTGTGTCTTAAGATGATGAGATTGAGACTTAGCATTTCTATTACTTTTATATGAAAGAGGTTTTTAAAGACTATATTATGTTTTTGTGAAAAGTTTTAATTCCGCACTACTTTTCACTATGTATATGCAATGAATGATATGAATGAGGCTTGTCTTAGAACTCTGAGAGTTTGACGACGCCGGTTGGTGAAAGTGGTCTTAGGAATCAAAAAGTCTCATCAAGTCACGTCTAGTAGAGTCTTGACCATAGGTGTGAATCGCGACACATCTATGGGCGAGAGGCTATAGGACGATAGAGTTTCCCTTCTTTTCTACTCCTATATCGTGCTGTAGAGTAAATGTTATGATTAACCTTCTTATGAGTTTCCTTGTGTTTGCTAGGACATGAATACTAGAAGGATGGTCGCTAGAAGATTGGAAGAGGAGAGGGTGAATGAGGAAATTCTTCCTCAAGTTGAGCAAGTTGCTCAAAATGAGCAAGGTGTCCAAGATGGGCAAGGTGATGAAGTGCCTCCCCAAGGTGATCATGTTCCTAATGTGGATAGAGGTGATGAGGTGCCGGAGTTGTCTAATAGGGTGATTGGAGAGGCTTTGATGGCCTTAGCTCAAGCCGTAACTACTCAAATCAATTTGAGTATGGTGCCTAGGGTTATGAAGAGCACTATGACTTCTAGGTTGAGAGACTTTGTGAGGATGAATCCTCCTATTTTTCTTGGCTCTAAGGTGAATGAGGATCCCCAAGAATTTCTTGATGGTGTGTACAAAGTTTTGAGTGCTATGGGGGTTACATCTAGGGAGAAGGCGGAGTTGGCTTCTAATCAATTGAGAGATGTTTCTCAAATTTGGTATACTCAATGGAAGGACAATAGGCCGGAAGATTCGGGTCTTATTGAGTGGGAAGAGTTTAAGGGAGCTTTTCTTGGCAAGTACTTTCCCCGAGAGAGAAGAGAAGTCAAGGTGGAGGAGTTTATTAATCTCAAGCAAGGCAATATGAGTGTTGAGGAGTACTCTTTGAAATTCTCGACATTGTCTAGGTATGCTCCTTCTCTTGTGTCAAATCCAAGAGATGAAATGAGTCGCTTTTGTACCGGAGTAGCCGACTTGGTGAAGGAAGAATGTCGTACCGCTATGCTTCATGATAATATGACCCTATCTAGACTCATGGTGTATGCACAATCTATTGAGGAGTCTAAACTTAGAAGGATGGCTAGAAGTTTGAAAAGGTGTTGCTAGTGACCAAGTGCAACCTAGGTTCAAAAAGAGGATTCAAACTCAAGATGGACCTAGAGTTCCTAAGAAGAAGTTTGAGAAAGGAGGTGGTTCTAAGGATAGAAAGCCTACTTGTGCCAATTGTGGCAAGAGTCACTATGGTGAGTGTTTATTGGGTACCGGTAGTTGCTTTGGATGTGGAAAGGATGGGCACAAAGTGAGAGATTGTCCAAACATTGCTTCTAGGAAGGAGGGCAAGAGGGTTGAGCCTAGTGTTCCAAAGGAAGATGCTCCAACTAAGAGGCGTTTCTATGCACACCGGACTAGAATTGAGAAGTCGGGTGATGGTGATGATGATGTTGGTAAGTTCTTGTTTGTCTTTTGATAGTATGAGTTCCTTCTAAGTGGGGGAGTATGGTTAGTAGATGTGATAGAAGTCTTAGAAGTTGTTACATGTGCATGGTGTTTAGGAGTTTGGTTGAAATTGAATTTCATTTACTTCTTGCATTGTGTGTTTTATGAAGCTTTGATCATGTTGTATGATGTGTTTACATGATGTTATCTTGCATATTAGCATGTTTATATAGAGAATTGCCTAAAGATTGCATTTTTGGAAAATTTGCAAAAATTCACTGTAGCTTGATACACTGCTCACTGTTAAATTTTTGTAAAAATGGCTATTTGATCCTTTGGTCTAAAATTGTGGTAATGTGGTTAGAACTGATGTAGATGAGTATGATGTTGAATATAAAATGAGTTTTTGCTATTTGGATTGAAGCATGTGAGTTTTGTAGCATAATGAAGTTATATAATTGTTTTCTAGTTTCTTGTTGTGTTGAGAATCTCTTGATTTTGTGAAGTTGATGATTTCTTCTTGATAATGTGTTATGTGGCTTGGTTATGTTCTGCTAGTTGAGTCTCTAATCTTGGAAGTGTTCGGAGAGTGGCAAGTGTCATTCGAGGACGAATGTGTCCAAGTGGGGGAGATTGTAAGACCTCGAATACGACATAGGTTAACTAGAGCCTAACATGTTGGTCTTAGTGTTATAAGGTCTTAAATATGTTTAATATGTGGTATAGAGGCAGTAGCTAAAATATTAGAGGTGTTGGAAGTCAAACGTCAAGGGATGACTAAGACGTTTGACCTAAGTCACCTAAATGTCTAAAATGTGGTTCTATGTGTTTATGTGTGTTTCATGGTGTTTTAAGGTTCTTAATAGAGTTAATATAGCATGTATAGTCAGTGGTTAAAATTTTGTGAAGTTTGGAGGTCAAACGACTAAGAACGTCCAAGGCATTCGAAAGATATGTCTTTAGTCGACCTTGTACGTCTAGGCGAGTTTCGTCGAGTTTTACATGTTCGTTTTGGATGAAATTCATGTGAGAGGTGTTAAACTCATATATGGTCGTATTTGGGTTGGAAGCGTCCGCGAAATAATCCCCAAGGACCATCAAAGGGTCCTTGAAGAAAGGACCCAAAACCTGATGGCAGGCTGTCCCAGGCAGCCTTGGCGACGGAGCAGTCAACGGCCAGTCATGGCTGTGACGCCCCGTCACAAGGGATTCGTCGCGGGGGACTTGTCCAAGGGCGTAGAGTTAACCCTTGGCAAGCCACTGGATCTTGCAACGGAGGTCCATGACGGGCCGTTGCACCCGTGACGCCCCGTCACAAGCAAGTCGTCGCAGCCAAGTTCTCCTGTGCAGATTTCTGCCAAGTTAGGGGTGAACTTGTAAATTCACCCCACGTCCAAATAATAGTTTAGGCGGTTTATTAAGGGTCTTATGGGTATTTTATATGAGTATATAAGTGTTTAACACTTAGAATAATTCATTCTTCTAAAAATCAAAACCCAAAGTCTCTTAGAAATCCCAAAACCTTCATTGAAGGCTCAATTGAAGAGGCCGCTTGGTGAGGGGTTCTTGAGTTGAAATTCTTCATCAAATTAAAGAATTATCATCCTTGAGGTATGGCTTTTGATCCTTGAAACTTATTTCATCAAGGTGCCCAATCCTCAAAGTGTTTTACAAAGTTTTCTAAAGTGAATTGTCCAATTTCGGGATTCTACCATGGGTTCTTGCATAAATGATTTCTAAACATTGAATTATGATCTAGTTGGTATTTTATTGATGATTTCAAAATAAATTACCTATGAACCCATGTGAATTGATGAACCCTAGTTTTGACTACTTATTGGGTTACTTGATATTAAGTTTATATTGATGAATTGTGGTGTAGTTTCTTATGGGATTTCTATTGATGTAATAATTGTATTCAATTGATATATATTTGATCTTATATTGTAAAACCTAGATTGAATTGATGTATATTCATTGAGTTTTATGGTTATTGCTTTGAATTGTTGTTCATGGCCATGGGTAAGGGCCTTGTGATGTTGAATTGGTTGATTTATGGATATGGGGATGAAGGTATGCTGCCCCGTTTTCCTTAATTTGATATTAATTATACTTTGATTCTATTGTGATTGGTATGGTCCACTTATGGTGGCGGTGTTATGTGTTTATGTTGCAATTGATATGGCCTTGTCGGCGTTACTTTATGCGATATTATGAGCATGGCCTTATTGCCAATTACTTGAAGTTATGTGGCTATTTGTGTAGCTTATGATGTGATGTATGTCATTACTTATCTACATGTGAAGTATATAGTCATGTATGTATTCTTCTAGTTATGTTGCCTTAAGTGATCATGTTAGACTATGACTTTGACATTATGAGTGTAGTGTTAGGGTTAAGTCTTGGTTATTCCTACTTGACTTTATGAGACTATGTGGAGTATATTAATGATGTTATGATGATATATAGGATGACTTGAAGATGTTAGGTTATTTTAGAAGTGTTTCTAGAATGACTTGTATTATGGGTTAAAAGTGAAGTATGTGATGTCTTGTCTTGGTTGACTTGTATCTCTTTCTACATGTATATATGATTATGGATATGTGTGTCTTGATATAGGGTGTCATAACTCTTAGTCTTGAATAAATAAATATAAGTGAGGCCTTAATGATAAGAAGGTCAAACTATGTGGAACCTTGAACTTAGTGGCGAGGTTATGAATTGTGAAGTAGTTAGCCGTAATGGTATCCTTCATGTGAGGAGTGATGGACTTAAGGATGATTGGTTGGAACGACATCATATCATACCTTAGGTAAATCGCTATGAGCTTCTTGTCGCCAAAGTGAGTTATGCCCTAGTGGACCTTGCTTTGGTAGGGTGAATGTAAAGGGGGTCATGAACTAGATATGGGACCTATTTATATGAACCTTAATGTGAATTAATCTATGAGAACTAAGGCTAGCACCGAGTGAGTATGAGTAAGGGGAAGGATTCAATTAAAAAGAGATTGAATGCTTCAAACACCCTTCATATTCCTTAACCATGTGCCTACATGATGTGTCCATGTTCTACCATTGGCAAGTAGAACAACCTCATCGAAGTAGGATAGAACTTCGGATTCCATGTCTTGCTATCATGGTCTATGTCGTTTATTGCCTATTCTCGTCTTGTGGAATACCTATTAGCATTAGATAAGCTTATGAGGTTTAGGTGGTGGTATGGGACGCTATCTAGACATTGCACAATAGACTTTGAAGGTGTTATGTGGAGTTCCTAGGTCTTGTCCAAGACCATTATGTGAGTGTCTTATGTGATGCTTTATGTAAGTTTCTTATGTGATGTATGAGTCTTAATGAGCTAATGAACTAATGACCTATGTTAGTAACTATGTGAATGGTTGAGTACCTAATCTAAAGTGACTTAAGCATTCCTTAGCTAAAGTATGAGGAGGGCATGAAAGGATGGTCTCTTCATGTCTTATTTTGGAAGTCTTGAGAATGACTCTAGTTAGGGAAGTTGGTTAATCTTGTTGACATGATCTAAACCTTATGAAGTCTTAAGGGCTATTTAGGTAATCTTGGAGATTTCATTGTACTATGGACATATCTTCTTGATTTACTTAAGTAGGTCTTTTGATAGGCTTTGGAAGGAGAATGTCTTCTAATCTAAGTGTTGGTGTGTTTAGTGAGAATGATTCTATTATAGGTAGTCTATAGGATCTCTTGTGTGTGTGTGATAGAGATTGTATGGGCGGTCGCTCCACACTCACTCAAGTGAACCTTGGAATTGACCTTTGGTAGATGAATCTTACCTTGATGTTTATGATTGTTTTCTAAGTATGTATGTGACTCATTGTAGGTAATCTTAAGGGTCGTTTAGGCACATCTAGAGAGGGTGTTTGGACTTCACTGTACAGTGAAGTGAACTCACTGTAAAGTGAGCCTTTAAATGCTATCTTTGATTAAATGTTATCTTATGTGTTTCTTAATTGTTAAATGATATTCCTATGTTTAAACTATGGTTTCCAAATAAAAAGATGCATATTTCCAATAAAGTCCATTTTCATGATTTTATGCATATAGCTATACTTAGTACATGTGGTTGTACTAATTCCATGTTTATTTTCTATCTATAGTCCTTGGTAGGTAAGGAGCTTTTAGAAGAAGAATTGGGCTTAGAAGATCGTCCGAGTAGAAGGAGTTGAAGTATGTCCTCATTTGACTCGAGGGCATATATATGTCATTTTATCTTCTTTTATGAAGTATTATAATAGACTTAGTATTTCTATTTTCGTTTGAAGTATGGGCGTGTCCCAAAGTACTCTTGTGTCTTAAGATGATGAGATTGAGACTTAGCATTTCTATTACTTTTATATGAAAGAGGTTTTTAAAGACTATATTATGTTTTTGTGAAAAGTTTTAATTCGCACTACTTTTCACTATGTATATGCAATGAATGATATGAATGAGGCTTGTCTTAGAACTCTGAGAGTTCGACGACGCCGGTCGCAATCCGAGATTGCACCCTATCTTCTAGGGTATGGTCTCGGGTTGTGACAAAGTTGGTATCAGAGCATAGGTTGGTGAAAGTGGTCTTAGGAATCAAAAAGTCTCATCAAGTCACGTCTAGTAGAGTCTTGACCATCGGTGTGAATCGCGACACATCTATGGGCGAGAGGCTATAGGACGATAGAGTTTCCCTTCTTTTCTACTCCTATATCGTGCGGTAGAGTAAATGTTATGATTATCCTTCTTATGAGTTTCCTTGTGTTTGCTAGGAGATGAATACTAGAAGGATGGTCGCTAGAAGATTGGAAGAGGAGAGGGTGAATGAGGAATTCTTCTCTCAAGTTGAGCAAGTTGCTCAAAATGAGCAAGGTGTCCAAGATGGGCAAGGTGATGAAGTGCCCCCCAAGGTGATCATGTTCCTAATGTGGAGAGGTGATGAGGTGCCGGAGTTGTCTAATAGGGTGATTGGAGAGGCTTTGATGGCCTTAGCTCAAGCCGTAACTACTCAAATCAATTTGAGTATGGTGCCTAGGGTTATGAAGAGCACTATGACTTCTAGGTTGAGAGACTTTGTGAGGATGAATCCTCCTATTTTTCTTTGGCTCTAAGGTGAATGAGGATCCCCAAGAATTTCTTGATGGTGTGTACAAAGTTTTGAGTGCTATGGGGGTTACATCTAGGGAGAAGGCGGAGTTGGCTTCTAATCAATTGAGAGATGTTTCTCAAATTTGGTATACTCAATGGAAGGACAATAGGCCGGAAGATTCGGGTCTTATTGAGTGGGAAGAGTTTAAGGGAGCTTTCTTGGCAAGTACTTTCCCCGAGAAAGAGAGAAGTCAAGGTGGAGGAGTTTATTAATCTCAAGCAAGGCAATATAGTGTTGAGGAGTACTTTTGAAATTCTCGACATTGTCTAGGTATGCTCCTTCTCTTGTGTCAAATCCAAGAGATGAAATGAGTCGCTTTTGTACCGGAGTAGCCGACTTGGTGAAGGAAGAATGTCGTACCGCTATGCTTCATGATAATATGACCCTATCTAGACTCATGGTGTATGCACAATCTATTGAGGAGTAAACTTAGAAGGATGGCTAGAAGTTTGAAAAGGGGTGTTGCTAGTGACCAAGTGCAACCTAGGTTCAAAAAGAGGATTCAAACTCAAGATGGACCTAGAGTTCCTAAGAAGAAGTTTGAGAAAGGAGGTGGTTCTAAGGATAGAAAGCCTACTTGTGCCAATTGTGGCAAGAGTCACTATGGTGAGTGTTTATTGGGTACCGGTAGTTGCTTTGGATGTGGAAAGGATGGGCACAAAGTGAGAGATTGTCCAAACATTGCTTCTAGGAAGGAGGGCAAGAGGGTTGAGCCTAGTGTTCCAAAGGAAGATGCTCCAACTAAGAGGCGTTTCTATGCACTCCGACTAGAATTGAGAAGTCGGGTGATGGTGATGATGATGTTGGTAAGTTCTTGTTTTCTTTTGATAGTATGAGTTCCTTCTAAGTGGGGGAGTATGGTTAGTAGATGTGATAGAAGTCTTAGAAGTTGTTGCATGTGCATGGTGTTTAGGAGTTTGGTTGAAATTGAATTTCATTTACTTCTTGCATTGTGTGTTTTATGAAGCTTTGATCATGTTGTATGATGTGTTTACATGATGTTATCTTGCATATTAGCATGTTTATATAGAGAATTGCCTAAAGATTGCATTTTTGGAAAATTTGCAAAAATTCACTGTAGCTTGATACACTGCTCACTGTTAAATTTTTGTAAAAATGGCTATTTGATCCTTTGGTCTAAAATTGTGGTAATGTGGTTAGAACTGATGTAGATGAGTATGATGTTGAATATAAAATGAGTTTTTGCTATTTGGATTGAAGCATGTGAGTTTTGTAGCATAATGAGTTATATAATTGTTTTCTAGTTTCTTGTTGTGTTGAGAATCTCTTGATTTTGTGAAGTTGATGATTTCTTCTTGATAATGTGTTATGTGGCTTGGTTATGTTCTGCTAGTGAGTCTCTAATCTTGAAGTGTTCGGAGAGTGGCAAGTGTCATTCGA
>CM040625.1:28725618-28774651 GCA_022817965.1 Solanum lycopersicoides
GACGTTTGACTAAGCACCTAAATGTCTAAAATGTGGTTCTATGTGTTTATGTGTGTTTCATGGTTTTTAAGGTTCTAATAGAGTTAATATAGCATGTATAGTCAGTGGTTAAAATTTTGTGAAGTTTGGAGGTCAAACGACTAAGAACGTCCAAGGCATTCGAAAGATATGTCTTTAGTCGACCTTGTACGTCTAGCGCAGTTTCGTCGAGTTTTACGTGTTATTTGGGATGAAATTCATGTGAGAGGTGTTAAACTCATATATGGTCGTATTTGGGTTGGAAATGTCTGGGAAATAATCCCCAAAGGACCATCAAAGGGTCCTTGAGGAAAGGACCCAAAACCTGATGGCAGGCTGTCCCAGGCAGCCTTGGCGACGGAGCAGTCAACGGCCAGTCATGGATGTGACGCCCCGTCACAAGGGATTGGTCGCGGGGGAATTGTCCAAGGGCGTAGAGGTAACCCTTGGCAAGCAACTGGATCTTGCAACGGAGGTCCATGACGGGCCGTTGCACCCGTGACGCCCTGTCACACATAAGTCGTCGCAGCCAAGTTCTCCTGCGCAGATTTTCTGCCAAGTTAGGGGTGAACTTGTAAATTCACCCCACGTCCAAATAATAGTTTAGGCGGTTTATTAAGGGTCTTATGGGTATTTTATATGAGTATATAAGTGTTTAACACTTATAATAATTTATTCTTCTAAAAATCAAAACCCAAAGTCTCTTAGAAATCCCAAAACCTTCATTGAAGGCTCAATCGAAGAGGCAGATTGGTGAGGGGTTCTTGAGTGGAAATTCTTCATCAAAGTAAAGAATTATCATCCTTGAGGTATGGCTTTTGATCCTTGAAACTTATTTCATCAAGGAGCCCAATCCTCAAAGAGTTTTACAAAGTTTTCTAAAGTGAATTGTCCAATTTCGGGATTCTACCATGGGTTCTTGCATAAATGATTTCTAAACATTGAATTATGATCTAATTGATATTTTATTGATGATTTCAAAATAAATTACCTATGAACCCATGTGAATTGATGAACCCTAGTTTTGACTACTTATTGGGTTACTTGATATTAAGTTTATATTGATGAATTGTGGTGTAGTTTCTTATGGGATTTCTATTGATGTAAGAATTGTATTCAATTGATATATATTTGATCTTATATTGGTAAACCTAGATTGAATTGATGTATATTCATTGAGTTTTATGGTTATTGTTTTGAATTGTTGTTCATGGCCATGGGTAAGGGCCTTGTGATGTTGAATTGGTTGATTTATGGATATGGGGATGAAGGTATGCTGCCCCGTTTTCCTTAATTTGATATTAATTATACTTTGATTCTATTGTGATTGGTATGGTCCACTTATGGTGGCGGTGTTATGTGTTTATGTTGCAATTGATATGGCCTTGTCGGCTTTACTTTATTCGATATTATGAGCATGGCCTTATTGTTGGTGTGTTTAGTGAGAATGATTCTATTATAGGTAGTCTATAGTCATGTATGTATTCTTCTAGTTATGTTGCCTTAAGTGATCATGTTAGACTATGACTTTGACATTATGAGTGTAGTGTTAGGGTTAAGTCTTGGTTATTCCTACTTGACTTTATGAGACTATGTAGAGTATATTAATGATGTTATGATGATATATAGGATGACTTGAAGATGTTAGGTTATTTTAGAAGTGTTTCTAGAATGACTTGTATTATGGGTTAAAAGTGAAGTATGTGATGTCTTGTCTTGGTTGACTTGTATCTCTTTCTACATGTATATATGATTATGGATATGTGTGTCTTGATATAGGGTGTCATAACTCTTAGTCTTGAATAAATAAATATAAGTGAGGCCTTAATGATAAGAAGGTCAAACTATGTGGAACCTTGAACTTAGTGGCGAGGTTATGAATTGTGAAGTAGTTAGCCGTAATGGTATCCTTCATGTGAGGAGTGATGGACTTAAGGATGATTGGTTGGAACGACATCATATCATACCTTAGGTAAATCGCTATGAGCTTCTTGTCGCCAAAGTGAGTTATGCCCTAGTGGACCTTGCTTTGGTAGGGTGAATGTAAAGGGGGTCATGAACTAGATATGGGACCTATTTATATGAACCTTAATGTGAATTAATCTATGAGAACTAAGGCTAGCACCGAGTGAGTATGAGTAAGGGGGAAGTGGATTCAATTAAAGAAGAGATTGAATGCTTCAAACACCCTTCATATTCCTTAACCATGTGCCTACATGGGATGTGTCCATATTCTACCATTGGCAAGTAGAACAACCTCATCGAAGTAGGATAGAACTTCGGATTCCATGTCTTGCTATCATGGTCTATGTCGGTTATTGCCTATTCTCATCTTGTGGAATACCTATTAGCATTAGATAAGCTTATGAGGTTTAGGTGGTGGTATGGGACTCTATCTAGACATTGCACAATAGACTTTGAAGGTGTTATGTGGAGTTCCTAGGTCTTGTCCAAGACCATTATGTGAGTGGCTTATGTGATGCTTTATGTAAGTTTCTTATGTGATGTATGAGTCTTAATGAGCTAATGAACTAATGACCTATGTTAGTAACTATGTGAATGGTTGAGTACCTAATGTAAAGTGACTTAAGCATTCCTTAGCTAAAGTATGAGGAGGGCATGAAAGGATGGTCTCTTCATGTCTTATCTTTGGAAGTCTTGAGAATGACTCTAGTTAGGGAAGTTGGTTAATCTTGTTGACATGATCTACACCTTAGGAAGTCTTAAGGGCTATTTAGGTAATCTTGGAGATTTCATTGTACTATGGACATATCTTCTTGATTTACTTAAGTAGGTCTTTTGATAGGCTTTGGAAGGAGAATGTCTTCTAATCTAAGTGTTGGTGTGTTTAGTGAGAATGATTCTATTATAGGTAGTCTATAGGATCTCTTGTGTGTGTGTGATAGAGATTTTATGGGCGGTCGCTCCACACTCACTCAAGTGAACCTTGGAATTGACCTTTGGTAGATGAATCTTACCTTGATGTTTATGATTGTTTTCTAAGTATGTATGTGACTCATTGTAGGTAATCTTAAGGGTCGTTTAGGCACATCTAGAGAGGGTGTTTGGACTTCACTGTACAGTGAAGTGAACTCACTGTAAAGTGAGCCTTTAAATGCTATCTTTGATTAAATGTTATCTTATGTGTTTCTTAATTGCTAATGATATTCCTATGTTTAAACTATAGTTTCCAAATGAAAAGATGCATATTTCCAATACAATCCGTTTTCATGATTTTATGCATATAGCCATACTTAGTACATGAGGTTGTACTAATTCCATGCTTTATTTTTTATCTATAGTCCTTGGTAGGTAAGGAGCTTTTGAAGAAGAAGACTTGGGCTTAGATGAATCGTCCGAGTAGAAGGAGTTGAAGTATGTTCTCATTTGACTCGAGGGCATATATATGTCATTTTATCTTTCTTTTATGAAGTATTGTAATAGACTTAGTATTTCTATTTTCGTATTGAAGTATGGGCCGTGTCCCAAAGTACTCTTGTGTCTTAAGATGATGAGATTGAGACTTAGCATTTCTATTACTTTTATATGAAAGAGGTTTTTAAAGACTATATTATGTTTTTGTGAAAAGTTTTAATTCCGCACTATTTTTCACTATGTATATGCAATGAATGATATGAATGAGGCTTGTCTTAGAACTCTGAGAGTTCGACGCCGCCGGTCACAATTCGAGATTGCACCCTATCTTCTAGGGTATGGTCTCGGGTTGTGACACCTCACTACCTCCCAAGAGCTTTCTAATGTAGGTTGGAGGATGGATACCCGTTGTGAGTAGAGATGTGGTATCCAAAAGTTATCCTTCACCTTTAGTAATGAATGTTTAAGACTTCGTGGGGCACTTATGCTTAGCACCGAGAGGATTTGAAAAAGGGGTGGGTGCAAATTGTGAGTAGAGATGTAGTAACCAATGTACCTCTTGAGATGAGTACTCCTTGTTAGTAGAGAATGAGTAACTCAGTAGCAACCTCCTTATCCCTTAATTAAGCTCCCGCATAGGTGTAGCTATTGGAAAATCCATGTAAAAGTTGAGAGAAAGACACCATCCTAGGCAAGTGGGGAACCCTCATCCGATAAGGGTAGTATCGAGATTCCATGTCTAGATATCATGGTCTACGTAGGTTAAAGATATTCCCCCAAAAAAGAATGAAAGAACTAAGTATCCTAAAAGAATGTACAACTTAGGGTAGGTGGTGGTATGAGATGTCATCTATCCATTGCACTAAGTAGACCTTCCGATAGCGGAGTCTCTGTGTGTTCTATATGAAGTGTATGAATGATTTATCATGTGTTACAAATGAAGTTAGAATACTTAAAGTATTATATTAAGGAAGCAAGTTAAAGCTAAGTTTCATTTAGAGTGTGTTTGGTATGAAGGAAAACATTTTCTGGAAAATGTTTTCCAATTTTCCCATGTTTGGTTGGGACAAAAGTTTTGGAAAATGTTTTCCAAATCAACTCATTTTCCTCAAAATTAAGGAAAATGACTTCCCTTTAAAAATTAAGGAAAACATTTTCCAAAACTCTCCTCCAATTTCAAATTACATTTTTTTTTTGGAAAAAACATCAATTTTTAAAAAATATTTTCAATTTCAAATTTTTAATTTTTCACCCGATCACTAACCCCCTACCCACCCACCCACCCACGACCGGCCAGCCCCGCCCCCAACCCCAGCCCCCCTCCCCATAGAATTAATTTTGCTTTATTAAAATCTTTTCAACTTAAATTTTTATTTTTAATCTCCTACCCCACCCCCCAACCCCAACCCCAACCCCCAAAAAAATTAATTTTATTTTTTAAAAATACTATCAACTTTAAATTTTTATTTTTTCACTCCTACCCCCTCCCACTACCCTCCACCCCACCCCATCCCACCACCACCACCACCCCAAAAAATAATAATTTTTTTTTCAATTTTTTTTTCAATTTTATAAATTATTTTTTACTCTAGTAAAAATAAATAATGTCTCTCAAAAACATTTTTCATTCATAAAGCAAACACTAAAAATCATTTCCAAAAAATATTTTCTACTCACCAACCAAACATGAGAAAATAAGTCCAAAATCTACTTGTTTTCCAGGAAAACATTTTCTAGGAAAACATTTTCCATGGTAACATTTTCCTCCATACCAAACACACCCTTAATAAAGCTAAGAGGGATGCATGTAGTGTACTTGGTCCAAGAGAATCCTCAAGGGTAACTAAGTGGGAGTGGTAGTATGTGATGATACTCTCACATTGCAATTGGTGTAGCTTATAAAGTCTCTTTGTAGTGGAGCACTATGTAGAATGTTCTTTCAATGTCTATCCAAGAGTGTGCACTTGTTTCCCGTGCGAGGTAAGCCTATGGTTGGTAGTCTTAAGGACCACCTTGGTGTGTATGGGTGTTTCCTTCATGTATTACATTAGTGAGTCTTAGGATAACTTGGTTAGGGAAACCTTAAGGAGAATGAGTTCACTATGCTTGGAAAGAAATGTTCACTGCAAAGGTTTCACTATATCACTATAATGTTGCTTGATTTTACTGTAAAGTGTCTTTTGGTTCTAAAGTTATGAGAGTTCTATTTTATGTGATTAATGATGATTCTTATACTATTTTAACTCTATAATCATAAAGGTTTTACTTATTTGGCATGAAAGCTTGTTTTACTAAAATGTCCCTTTTACATGTTTTTGCATATGTCATACTTAGTAAATTTTTTTTACTAACCCCATAATTTTTTATAATTAATAAGTATAGGTTAGAGGTGTTTGAAAAATAGAAGGCAAAGCTTGCGAATCTACTCTCTCAACACTAAGTATGTCCTCATATATTCGAGGTATAGTCATATTTCGTAGTTTCTAGTATTAAGACTTTTTATGTCTTTTCATTTAATGTAAACGGCCGGGTCGCTAATATTATTTTGTCGTGTCTTTAAGATGGCTTATGACGATAAGACTTCTCCTTATCTTTTATAAAAGATGTTTCTATTATTATTTATGAAAAGTTTTAAATTCCGCACTACTTTTCATGTCTTATTTAAAGAATGATATTTAAGACTTGTACAAGACCTCCGAAAGGTCAAGTACGCAATTGTTCTGACCTAAGGGTGCTCCCTTATTCTAGGGGGTACATTTAGTTCGTTACATTGACGGCTCGTGCCTTGGATAAGAGAGGTGTATTTGGGACTCATGACCTACGGAGGCAATCCACAGGGCGTGGATGGACCAATAGGGGTTGAACCCCATCCGTAGGTCATCCTTAATGTCCAAACTCATGGTTTCTGTTACGATCCGAGAGTAACCCATAGAAGTTAAGGCATTCTTGAATCGGAACACAGTGTACTTGACCTCTCGGAGGTCTTGTACAATCCCTTTCGTACCATTCATTGCATAAAACATATATGAAAAGTAGTGCAGAATTAAAACTTTTCACAACATTCGAATACTCTTTAAAAATCTCTTTCATATAAAATCAAAGGAAATACTAAGTCTCATATCATCAAATCTTAGACTTTGGACACAACTCATACAACCGAAATATAGTACTACTAAGTCTATTACAATGCTTTAACAAAAGAACTCTAAGATAGTGATGCCCTCGAGTCAAATGAGGACATACTTCAACCTTGCTTGAAAGATCCTATAATCTAAAATTTGCTCCCAAAAGCACCTTCACCTATGAATCACTTTAGATATAGATAAACGTATGGAATAAGTACAAACAAATGTACTAAGTATGGCTTAATGCATATAATCATGTTAACGTACATTTAATGGAAATATGCTCTTTTGTATCAAATCATCATAGTATAAGCATAAGAACAACATTTAATACCTTAGAATCATATAAGATATCAGTAAAGCATGTTACCACATTTTAAGAAATATTATATGGCTCACTTGAGTGAGTTATGAAGCGACCGCCCATACAATCCGTTTACTCACACCTAAGGGATCCTTTAGACTACCTAAGATAAGATCATTCTTAATTCATTATTCAACCTTCAAATCTAGAGATATCCTTAAGACTTCTCTAGGTAAGACATGAAGAGAACATCCTTTATGCCCTCTTTATACCTTAACTAGGTAACCCTTAAACTACTCTAGATAAGTACTTATACATACTCTCTAACTTAAGTCATCATATTCATTAATTTACTTAAGAGGCATTCAACATATAAGGACACTCAAGTAATAGTCTTGGAGAAGACCTAGAGACTCACTTACTAATATCTTTAAAGCCTAATCGTGCAATGCTTAGATAGAGTCTCATACCACCACCTAAACTTCATGGAACTTCTGAAATACTCATAGGTATCTCACATGATTAGAATAGGCAATAACCAACATAGACCATACTTGCTATGCATGGAATCCGGAGTCATGAACCTACTACGATTGAGGGTGTTCTACTTGCAAATGGTAGAACTAGGACACATCCCATGTAGGCACATGATTAAGGAATATGAAGGGTTTCTTTGTTCTCTAAGTTCATCTTATATAGAGAGACTTCCCAAACCATACTCACTCGGTTCTAGCCTTTGTTCTCATAGGGTATTTTATATAAATGATCACATGAAGCGGTTCCATATCTAGTTCATAACCCACTCACATTTAACCTTACCAAATAGGGTCCATTAAGGCTACCTAAAATGTCTAAGAGTGTAGCTCAATGACATTCCTAAGATGATTTCATGTCGTTCAAGCCAACAAACCTTAAGTCCACCATTCACACAAGAAGGATACCATTACGACTTTCAACTTCAAGGATATCATAACCTCTGAACTACGTTGAGGGTTCCACATAACTTAACCTTCTCACTATGTTCAAGGCCACATGTCCATGAAATATACAAGACTAAGGAGGTTTAGCATACTAAGTCAAGGATCTCACATTTACATTCAATAGATATCAAGTAAGGGACACAAGTCCACCAAAACAAGAGACATCATTACTTAACTTTATCACATATATCATATCACATCAAGAAACACATAGGCACAATCAAGTCATCCGTAGGTCACCCTATACACTGCTATAGAACCTTCAATATAGTTATCATAAGACTCATATAACCAAGTAGGAAGGATCATCCATCAATCCTAAGACTACACATATAAGGACATAGTCAGAGTCTAATATGATTACCTAATGTCAATAGAAGAACACATACTCTCATCTTAATCACTAGTAGATAGACGTGATCATACATAACATTAATCAACTACACAAACCATCATAATATATCAAGTAATGTCGACAAGGCTATTATCATCATAGTGCATAAAGTAACGCCGACGAGGCCACATCATTCACAAGTAAAGCACATAACACCGCCACCATCAGTGGACCATACCAATCACAACATAATTAAAGACCTAAATTACATAATATAAAGATAATTAGGGAAGCGTACCACCAATCCACTCTCACCACTTCGTTCCATAGCTAAATTATCTAACACAATACTCAAAGGCCCTTACCCATGGCCATGAACACCAATTCAATTCAATTCTTACAATAGACAATGAATAAAAGATAATTCAACATAGATTTATGCATTTAGGGCAGAATACTAAAAATTCTACCATGATTCTATCATAATTCAATATCCCTACTCAAACTACATAAGGATTCAATAGTATAGAGACATGGTAACTTCACCCATAAAGTTGTCAAAACTAGGATTGCATGGTTTGCATGGTTTGCATGGGTTCATAGAGTTTTTATGTTAAAATCATCAAATAAACATCAATTCAATCATAATGTAATAATTCAAGACGTTTTAAGCAAGAACCCATTGATAGATCACAAAATTGGAGAATTCATGTTTTGGTCATCTTTGAAAAATCATTGGAATTGACTCCTTGAAGAAACAGAATTCAAGGATGAAGAACCATACCTTAGTTGTGATGAAAATCCCACAATATTGATTGAGAAAAACTTGAGAAATCTATCTTCTTCTTTGGAATCATCAAGCTTCAACAATTGAGGTTTTGGAGAGAAGAATGGAGAGGTTTTGTTTAGATTTGAGGGTTTTTCTTCGATTGGTGAATTTAGTGGTTTAAAAAGACTCAATAACCATCAATAAGTCATCCCTATATTAGACAAAAGACCCCTGCACTTACTAGACTTTTTAACCAACTCAAATTTGACTTAAAAAGGACGCGAACATATCTGGGAGTTTAATACGCGTCGCTAGATATTTTCAAATATATTTTTAGGAAAATTTCGAGAAAGAATGGTTCGTGACAGCCCCGCGTCGCAGGTCAAGAATTTTTCCCACTTTGTGTCGGCTGCACGACGCACAGTCACTACCATATTCTGGCCGGCGCGGCAGCTTGGCTATCCCTTGTTTGGGTCCTCTTTGGGGACCCTTTGGCTGGTCTTCGGGGCGTCGTTCTTGAACGTTTAGACCGTTTACATGTCAGGATACGCGGACGAACCATGGATACAGAATTTCACCCTCAAAGCATCCCCCAAAACATCACTACAGAACACTACGACACACTAGTTCAACTTTGACTAGTTTCCGAACGTCTTGGACGTTCTTGGACGTTTGACCTCCAAACACTTCCAAACTTTATATACTCCCTAAGAACACTATTATTAACCACTTTATGACTTTAAAATATCATGACACCCATGTTAGGCTCTAGTTCAACCTAGCTCATTTTGAGGGTGTAACAATGCTCCCCCACTTGGAAACATTCGTCCTCAAATGACACTTGCTTCGTTTTTGACAAAACCCAATATTAGCATAACATAACCATACCACACAATAAACAATTCAAACATATAGGAAAAAAATCAATTTCACATAATCAAGAGACTCACAACACAACAAGAAGCTAGACACAGATCTACGACTCATCATGCCATAAGACTCATATTCTTCATTTCAAATAGCATGAAATCCTTTTACATTCATTATCATGTGCATATACATCAATTTTATACACATTATAACAATTTTCAACCAAACAACAATTTAGTCAATTTTTGAAAAATTTTACAGTAAGCTGCCAGGTATTGCAGTGAATATGCTTCAGAATTAAAAAAATGCAACTTTTTGACAATTGATGATAAAAGCATGACTATATGATATATAAAACAATATAAACTCAATTTACAACATAGTCACAACCTTATAAAATACACAATGCAAGGAATCAATGAAATTCAATTCGGACAAGACTTTTAAACACAATGCAACATGCTACATGCTACTATGACCATCTAACTCCTCTACTAACCATACTCCCCTACTTAGAAGGAACTCATAAAACAAAATAGATATTACTAGAACTTACCATCATCATCATCATCATCCGGATTTGATCCTCTAGCCTGGAATGCATAGAAACGATTCTTCTTTGGAACATCATCACCCGGAACACTTGGAGGAACCTGCTTACCTTCCTTTCCTCTAGCCGCAATAGTAGGAAAATCCCTCACCTTATGTCCATCCATAACAAAACCAAAGAAACTCCCGGTACCCATTAGGCATTGCCCATACTGCTTCTTCCCACAATTAACACAAGTAGGCTTACCATTTTGAGAACCACTACCCTTCCCAAGTTTGACCTTAGAAGCATTAGGTCCATCTTGGATTGGAGCTCTCTTCTTTAACCTAGATTTGTTTTGCTCACTAGTTCAACCCCTCTTCAAGTTTTTAGCAATTCTACAAGGTTTAGTCTCCTTAATTTATTGAGCATACACCATGAGTCTACACAAGTTCATGTCATTGTGGAGTATGTCCGTACGACATTCTAATTTGACAAGGTCGTAAACACCGGTCACAAACCTACTCATCTCATCCCTAGGGTTAGAAACCAAGGATGGAGCATACCTAGACAACATAGTGAACTTCAAGGAATACTCATCAACACTCAAATTGCCTTGCTTGAGATTAATGAACTCTTCAACCTTCACCTCCCTCCTCTCACGTGGAAAATACTTTCCTAAGAAAGCCTCCTTAAACTCCTCCCACTCTATAGGACCCGACTCAACCGGCCTATTATCTTTCCATTGAGTGTACCACACTTTAGAAACCTCCCTCAATTGGTACAAAGCCGACTCCGCCTTTTCCCTAGAAGTCACCACCATGGCACTCAACACCTTATAAACACCATCTAGAAACTCTTGGGGATCTTCTCCCACCTAAGATCCAAGAAAGGTAGGAGGATTCATCCTCACAAAATCTCTCAATCTAGATGTCAGAGTGCTCTCCATATCATTCATTGTATGTTCAACACCCCTATTTACATGAGTAGTCATCGCTCGGGCTAAAGCAGGTAGAGCCTCTCGTATCTCCCCATTAGTCATTGTCGTGGGAACCACCAGAACATCATTACCTCCTTCCACAATAGGGGCTAGATCAGATTGAGCACCTTGAACACCTTGAGGAACTTGAACACCTTGTGGCACTTGTCCACCTCGGGGAGGAAGTCCCTCATTCACATCATTCTCCTCAACTCTCCTAGACGGTGTCCTCCTCCTATTTATATACTATAACACAAGGAAAACCATAAAAAAAGAACACTCATAATTTTTAATCTCTACAGCACGACATAGGAGTAGAAAAGAAGGGAAACTCTATCGTCCTATAGCCTCTCGCCCATAGATGTGTCGCGACTCACACCGATGAACGGGACTCTACTAGACGTGACTTGATGAGACTTTTTGATTTCAAAGACCACTTTCATAACCTATGCTCTGATACCAAGTTTGTTACGACCCGATAGTACCCCCTAGAAGTTAAGACATTCTTGAATCGGAACACGGCGTACTTGACCTCTCGGAGGTCTTGTACAAGCTCTTACGTACCATTCATTGCATTAAACATATATGAAAAGTACTGCGGAATTAAAACTTTTTTCACAACATTCAAATAGTCTTTCAAAATCTCTTTTATATAAAACCAAAGGAAATACAAAGTCTCATATCATCAAATCATATACTCAAAATAGACTTGGGATATGGCCCATACAATCTAAATATAGTACTACTAAGTCTACTATAATGCTTTAACAAAAGAACTCTATGATAGTGATGCCCTCGAGTCAAATGAGGACATACTTCAACCTTGCTTGAAAGATCCTATAATCCAAGATTTTCTCCCAAAAGAACCTTCACCTATGAATCACTTTAGACATAGATAAAAGTATGGAATTAGTACAAACACATGTGCTAAGTATGGCTTAATGCATAAAATCATGATAACGGACATTTAATGGAAATATGATCTTTTTGATTAAAACAACATAGTATAAGCATAAGAGAAACATTTAACACCTTAGAATCATATAATATATCACTTAAGCATTTTACCACATTTTAAGAAATATTACAGTAAAACATGCCAAGTTACAGTGAATTAATTCCAGCTTCACAGTGAACTCATTTAGCATACAATCCTCTCACTAAAGGCTATCCTAAGACTCACTTATGTAAGACAAAGAGATAACACCCATAGACCCTTTCCAAGCACACCTATGTAATCTTTAAGACTACCTATAATGAGATAAATACACTTACAATACACCAAAACACATAGACATGAGATCCTCGTACCAAAGGTGATTCTAAGGCTCACTTGAGTCAGTTATGAAGCAACAAACCATACAATCCACTCACACACACCTAAGACATCCTTTATAATACCTAATATAATATCATTATTAATTCATTAATCAACCTTCCTATCTCGAGTTATCCTTAAGACTGCTCTAGGTAAGACATGAAGAGAACATCCTTTATGCCCCCTTTATACCTTAACTAGGTAACCCTTAAACTACTCTAGATAAGTACTTATACATACTCTCTAAGTTAAGTCATCATATTGATTAATTTACTTAAGAGGCATTCAACATATAAGGACACTCAAGTAATAGTCTTGGAGAAGACCTAGAGACTCACTTACTAATATCTTTAAAGCCTAATCGTGCAATGCTTAGACAGAGTCACATACCACCACCTAAACTTCATAGAGATTCTCAAATACTAATAGGTATACCACATGATGAGAATAGGCAATAACCGACATAGACCATACTAGCTATGCATGGAAACCGGAGTCATGAACCTACTCCGATGTAGGGTGTTCTGCTAGCCAATGGTAGAGCTAGGACACATCCCATGTAGTCACATGATTAAGGAATATGAAGGGTTTCTTTGTTCTCTAAGTTCATCTTATATAGAGAAACTTCCCAAACCATACTCACTCGGTTCTAGCCTTTGTTCTCATAGAGTATTTCATATAAATGATCACATGAAGAGGTTCCATATCTAGTTCATAACCCACTCACATTTCACATTACCAAATAGGGTCCATTAAGGCTACCTAAAATGGCTAAGAGGATAGCTCAATGACTTTCCTAAGATGATTTCATGTCGTTCAAGCCAACAAACCTTAAGTCCACCATTCACACAAGAAGGATACCATTACGACTTTCAACTTCAAGGATATCATAACCTCTCAACTAGGTTGAGGGTTCCTCATAACTTGACCTTCTCACTATGTTCAAGGCCACATGTCCATGAAATATACAAGAATAAGGAGGTTTAGCATACTAAGTCAAGGATCTCACATTTACATTCAATAGATATCAAGTAAGGGACACAAGTCCACCAAAACAAGAGACATCATTACTTAACTTTATCACATATATCATATCACATCAAGAAACACATAGGCACAATCAAGTCATCCGTAGGTCACCCTATACACTACTATAGAACCTTCAATATAGTTATCATAAGACTCATATAACCAAGTAGGAAGGATCATGCATCAATCCTAAGACTACACATATAAGGACATAGTCACAGTCTATGATTACCTAATGTCAATAGAAGAACACATACTCTCATCTTAATCAATACTAGATAGATGTGATCATACATAACATTAATCAACTACACAAATCATCATAATATATCAAGTAATGTCGACAAGGCTATGATCATCATAGTGCATAAAGTAACGCCGACGAGGCCACATCATTCACAAGTAAAGCACATAAAACCGCCACCATCATTGGACCATACCAATCACAACATAAGTAAATACCTAAATTACATAATATAAAGAGAATTAGGGCAGCGTACCACCAATCCACTCTCACCACTTCATTCCATAGCTAAATTATCCAACACAATACTCAAAGGCCCTTACCCATGGCCATGAACACCAATTCAATTCAATGCTTACAAGAGACAATAATCAAAGGTAATTCAACATATATTTATGAATTTAGGGTAGAATAATAACAATTCTCACATGATTTAATCTTAATTCAATAGCCCTTATAAAACTACATAAGAATTCAATAGTATAGAGACATGATCACTTCACCCATAATGTAGTCAAAACTAGGATTTCTAGGTTTGCATGAGTTCATAGAGTTTTTAGGTTCAATTGATCAAACTAACATCAATTCAATCATAATATAATAATTCAAAATGTTTTATGCAAGAACACATGGATGTATCACAAAATTGGAGAATTCATGTTTTGGTCAACTTTGAAAAATCTTTTTAATTGACTCCTTGAAGAAAGAGTTTTCAAAGATGAAGAACCATACCGTAATTCTGATGAACAGCCCACAAGATTGATGGAGTAAAACATGAGAAATCTATCTTCTACCTTGGAATTCTCAAGCTTCCACAATGGAGGTTTTGGAGAGAAGAATTGAGAGGTTTTGTTTAGAGTTCAAGGTTTTGCTTTAATTGGTGAGTTTAGGGGTTTAAAAAGACTCAATAACCGTGAATAAGTCATCCCAAATTACCCAAAAGACCCCTGCACTTATTAGACATTTTAACCAACTCAAATTTGACTTAAAAACGACGCGACCAAATCTGGGAGTTTACTGCGCATCCAGAGGCATTTTAAATTCTTGTTTTTGGAAAATTTTGAGACAGAGTAATACGTGAAAGCCTCTGGTCACAGGGAAAGAATTTTGCGCACTTTGTTTCAGTTGTGCGACGCGCAGCCACTACCATATGCTGTCAGGCGCAACAGCTTAGCTGTCCTATGTTTGGGTCCTCTTTGGGGAACCTTTGGCTGGTCCCATGAGCGTCGTTATCAGACGTTTCGACCATTTGCATGTCAGGATATGCGTAGAAACCATCCATACAGAATTTCACCCTCAAACCATTCACCAAAACATCACTACAAAACACTATGACACACTAGTTCAACTTCAACTAGTTTCGTAACGTCTTGGACGTTCTTGGACATTTGACCTCCAAACACATCCAAACTTTATATACTGCCTAAGAACACTATTATTAACAATTTTATGACTTTAAAACATAATTACACCCATGTTAGGCTCTAGTACAACCTAGCTCATTTAGGGTGTAATAGTTTCCTTGGTGTTTTGTGGCCAAGAATTAGGGTCCTACTCAAGGAACCTTATTGTTGTACTTGGGGGTCATACCTTGACATATTACCCCTAGAGACCTCAACAATGACTCGAACAACTTCAAACAATATAAAACCTCACACACCTCATGCATAACTATGAGTATGATAGGCTTATGGTGTCATTTGAATGGATGATTCTCATATGCATCTTTTTATCTTGTTATGTATGAAAAGTTTATGACTAATGAAGTATGAATATGTAACTACCCAGTAACACTATCAAAGTCATTACATGGAGTACTTGACCTCTCATAGGTCTTGTACAAGTCTCTTAACTTTCATTCATCACATAGGTATGAAAAGTACTGCGGAATCAAAACTTTTCACAACATAACTAATAAGAAATTCTTTAATAAAACAAAAGGAATGAAGTCAAATCATCACAAGTAAACTTAGGCACGTCTTAATATCATATGGTCACGACCCTTACATATAAAAGTAACTAATAGTCTATTACAATTCTTTAATAGAAATAAGCTAAAAGAAACATAGTTCGTGTCCTCGAACATATGAGGACATACCGGTCTTGAGAGAACTCTATTTCTCAAGCTTCAATCGCTAAAAATCTTTATTTCCTTCCACATATACTATTACAAATAGATAAGAATTTGGAGTTGGTACAAACAATGTACTAAGTATGGCAATATGGAAAAACATGCTTTAATTTTTTTTTTAGTTAAAATATGATTTTCTTGCTATTTTGATAAAACCTCATGAATCAAGTTTACAACACAACATATAAGTCATCATTAACATAAAGGTAATAATTTCATAATTCTCAATATATAGCCACATTCATCAAGTAACCCATTAATGACTTTAGACCCTCTATCCAAAGTTATCCTAAGACTCACCGAGGCAAGACATGAAGAGACCGCCCATACAACCTCTTCGATACACACTTAAGTCATCCTTAACCCTACCAAGGATAAGGATACATCATCACAACTATACAAGTCAACATTCATTACATAGAAGAAACATTCATGCATTTAAGAACTAACATAAACACAATCCTATAAGACAACCCCCAAATTACACTATTGCAATGTGAAAGTTGCATCCCGTTCTACTTGTCCCACATTAGTACTCCTTAGGAATCTCGTTATACTAGGCCCATCACATCCAATCATTTACATAGCCTTCATCAACATTAGACATAAGATCAACATGCCTCAATAAAAATAGAAATATAATAAACATGGTTCATTAACATGATATTGTAACCAATTCATTCACTTTCATTACAAGGACACCCTAAGAATCCCTCCAAATGTCAACTTGTGCAATGGATAGATGGTGTCCCATTCCACCACCTATCCTAAGTAGTACACCTTTAGGAATACCTAGTTCACTGAATTTATTTGTGGGGGCTAGAAATAACCGATATAAACCATGAGAGCTTGACATGGAATCCCGATATTAACCCCCATTGGATAAGGGATCCCCATTTGCCTAAGGTAGGGTCATTCTTTTAGACTTTTCGTGGATCTCCAATAGCTAGACCTATGTGGGCGCATAGTTTAGGGATAAGCAGATTTCTTCTAAGTACTACATCTCAACTAACTGTCACGATCGGGGAGCATCCCTAGACGTAACTGGTCTTCATCCTCAAAGAGGACTAACACGAGCCTTTTAGAATTCATCATTACATTTCATTTCATAAGTCAAAATGTGCAGAAATTTAAAACTTTTCTTACATATTGAGGTTTACATAGACCTCTTGTTTACTTTAAATATAGGCTTCTTGTTTAGCCAACATAAAAAATATATAAGGATTTAGTCTAATAATACATCTCACACTAAACCATATAAATGATGTATATTTGGGCATAGAGTACACATTGTCACATAGGGCCTACAACAATGTCTTCATGAATAAGGAAGAAACAAATGTCATTAGACTATATCAATACTACTAGGGTAGATCAAAAGCACCGTCCTCGAACTTGGAGGACTCACAATCTACTTGGAGAAAGAAGTCCAAGTATCCTTGCAAAGTGTCCTCGAAGCTCTTCTAAGGCCGGAACCTACAATGTTTGGGGAAAAGGGAAGAAATATAGGTTAGTACAAAACACATGTACTAAGTATGGCTCCTATGCATAAAATCATTAATGCATGAGAAAAAGACACAATTTAGTCAAAACCATGCTTTATGTTCAATAACTCAACATGTACATATATAGAACGTTATAACTCAACCCATTATGTTATTAACCCAACACATAAGCAACCCATTGCAATACTTTTTCAAAGCCAAGAACAGAACCCCATAACCCTATACAAAGCTAAGCATCACATTAAGTCACTTACAACATGCATACAACATAATCTTATACTTATTATAACATGCTTGATTCATAAGTTCATATAAGCTTAAGTGCATAGAATGTAACCAACTTGATCATAAAAGTCACTACTAGAACCATTCCTTAGGATCCCACATATTCAATGAGTAAGAGAAGTCCCATACCTTCCCTCACCCTATGTAGTAACCTTAAATACAAGCCCTAATAATACTTCATTTACTTGAATAATTCATTTACCATATTACATTAGGGAAAATAGTGCAATAACCGACATGACATTATGTGTGCTACATGGAATCCGGTCTTCTCCTCCCACACCAAAAATACAGGGTTAACACTTGCCTAAGGTGTAACCAATCTTACATAGCTATCTATGTGGTATCCACAAGCTATAGTCCCATGCGGGCACATAGTTAAGGGTCAAAGAGATTGTTACACTTTAAAGAGGGTTTTCATGAAGGATTGTGGGATAGCCTTCCACTCGGACTTGAGATCCTTCCCCTGGATAGCAGGATGTCTTAAATAAAAGGAATGCACATAAAGACAAGGAAGCTTAAGCTTCACATAAAGAAGAAAATCTTTATCTTTCTAGCGATACGGGAAGGGAATGATAATTAGACTCCTGTAGCAGTTCGGGAGTATCGGCATCTATTTGGTAGAATATAATGACCTGATCTCTTTGATTTCAATGGCTGGTGAAACATGGTGTAAATGCGAATATGATCGATCTCGGCTCATAAGAAGTACAGGGGTTCTCGTAAGTGGGGTCAGCGGTTCCCGTGGCTCAAGGAATAGGGCATTTTGGCACTGTTAAAGTGATTTGAAGAAATGCCCTTGAGACGAGAATCCTGTTCAAATGGAAAGTCCTTGAAGCCTTGACTTACTAACGTGGAGGTTTCCTTCACATGAGACAACACATATCTTGGGAATCCGGACTAACTAAACGTGAAAAAACCCATGTGGGAGGCCGGACTTACTAAACGTGAGACCTCCATCTCATTTACATGCCCTTTTAGTGCTAAGTATCTATTCCTTTTAGTAGTCATCATTCTCCTCATACAAGATCACATTAGTGTGTTCTAGACTCGTATGTGAACAATTCATTATAATATCTCATAGGTATTCATAAGTGAGAACTATCTTTTAACTTTAGAAGACCACATACAAGTGATTAAAACATTTACGCAACTCTTTATCATAGTAATGAGAAGTTACTTTCAATCATATAATAATCATAACTTATCATACTTGCATACTTAATAGACAATTCAATATTCTAGGGTTAAGTATGAGGAATACTTGTTCTCAACATCACTACCACACACTAGACATAGAAGCATTACAATCTAAGTAAACCATACTGCATAATCGAATTCAAGATGAATCAATCTTCATACATTATTGTCCTCTTATTGCTTTCATACTTCAATTACCAAGAATTACATAGCCAATTCATAAACAAGGTAAATTCAAGAAGTAATACATAACAATTACTATTCTACACATTCATATAGTAATCATCTTTCAAAATTACAAGACATAATGAGTGTAGGGAAGAACAAAGGTTCAATGGGGCAATCTTGATTTATTAACAGTAATTGACCATTAATACTTAGTTAAGAATGATAAAAGACAATAATCCATTATAATTGATTAATAATTTTGTTTTGAAAAGAGAACCCATGTGTAGATTAAAACCCTAGTTTTGGACAAGTTGAAGATAATCTTTGGAAGAGCCTCATGGGGAAAGGAATCCCATATATGAAAGAAACCATACATTAGTAGTGATATTTCCACAAATTAGAGATGAAAACCTTGGTGAATTTTCCTTAAATTGGTGCTTTAGTGTTCTTCAATGGAGGTTGAAGTTTGGGGAAGAGAGAGACTAGAGAGAAGTTGGAGAGTTGTGGGTTTTGGAATTTTGGGGGTGTTGGGTGAGTTTAGTGCGGATTATGTCTTATATACTCACTTAACTAACATAATTAACCTTACCCTAACTCCAAATTAACAACCTAATCAACTAACTAATAAATTCTCTCATTTAAAACTCAACAGTCAAAACTAGACCCTGACCTATGAGACCTCGACCTATGGTCCGTAGGTCAGTCGACACCCCCGTACTACCCAACCGTTGTTGGCGATAGAGAGTGGTCATTTTGACCACTTAGGAAATTTGGCTAAGGATGAACCTACGACTCCATCTATTCCTTGTCGATTAGTTCCGTAGGTAACCACTGTCAAACTTAGCTTTTGGATTAATTTGGAAGGGTCCTCCTCAACGACCCTTTGGGTGGTCCTTGGGAAGTCGTACCTGGACGTTTCGACCCTAAACACATTCTAATACTTGTTTAACACCCTTTTACAAATATTAATTAAATTATGACTCCTAAATCACACTGTAACATGCCAAGGCACACTAGTGCACATTTTACAATTCACCGGACATTAGGGACGTTCTTTGACGTTTTGAATCTAACGTTTCCTAAATGTTTTAAATACATTTTTTATGACTTAAAATAGTCTTCTAAGTCTTTGATATTCATGTGAGTCTCTACATTAGGTCTTGGACTTCGGGAGTGTTACACTAACAAAGAGTACTCATCTCAAGAGCTACATTGGATAAAATATATCTAGTCACGAAGAGTATCCACCCCTTCTTCAAATCATGTCACTGATTAGCATAAATACCTCACGGAGTGATAGACATTCATTAGCTATAGGATAAGATATAGCTACTAAATACTACATCTCAACTCGCGAAGAATACTCATCTCCACCTATCATTCTTTCACTGGAAAGATCTTGAGAATAGTGAGGTTGCTCCAAGACACATCATCTCAACTCACAAAAGGTGTCCACTCAAAAACTCCCCTTTTCGTTCATTAGTGTTATTGGGAATATTAATGTTTGTAGTAGACACTACATCTCTACTCACGAGTGTGTCCACCCCAAATCCGCCATTCCTTCATTAATGTTCTATTGGGAAAACCCTTTCGGTAGACTCTATATTACATATTCATTAACTTCATTCATTCTTTATTGTGTGTGCGATTATATGTTTGAAATCCTTCCTCAGAATCACCATTATTCAAAACATTGTTACCTTATCATGATCATACAACATACATCATAATCCACACAGAAACATACTTCACATTAACATCATACTTCAAATAGACATACTTTCTTCAAGATACACATTGATAACTTCATAATACATCTATATACATATACTTCATAACATATATTTACTTCACATTCAATGCCTTCAAGGCCACAATCACAATTCACATATACATTCATGTACATCAAGTAAATACCACCACCATAACTGGACCATACCACACAAGATCAGCTCAAGAAGATTAGAACAATTTAGGTCAACTTACCCTTCATCCAAACCTTGATCACATTTACTCAATTCTCCAATAATTAGGCATAATTGGAAGTAGATAATGATAATACAACTTAATATAAACACAATTCTAATAATATCCAATCATATTCATCAAACCCACTTCATAAGAAAAAATTTGAGAATTAGGATGATCATGGGTTCATGGAATTTTCCATCATAATTTAATCAATTAACATTGAAAACATCATAATTAATCTATTAAAACCTTTTCATGCAAGAACCCATGCTTAGAATTCGAAATAAAAGAATTTAGGATTTTGAAACCTTTTGAAAAATTCTTTGGATTGGCTCCTTGAATGAGAGAAGAATCAAGGATCAATTACCATACATTAATTGATAAAAAGCCCATGAAATTAAGGTTGAAACCTTGACGAATTTGATCTTCTTCCTTGGAACATGAAGGTTATTCAATGGAGGATTTACTAGAGAGAGAATTTTTGAGAGAGAGGAGAGCTTATAATTTTTTTTATTCTAATTGAGGGTTCGCGTTTTAGATTATGGTAATGGATTTTTAATGACCTAATATCAATATTTAATACACAACCAAAATACCAAAAATACGCCTGCATTAATTCGACCTTTTAAGATAAGTCAAACTTAACTTAAATTTTCAGAATTATTGTCGGGAAACAAGTCCCCATCGTGGAGACGTTCCCACATAATTTTTGACAATAATTTTTGAAATAGTAAAGTACGCGACGTGTCCATGTGCAACTTCTTGCTACCTTGGGCAGCTTGTGGGTCAAAGGTTGTATCCTCTTCAAGGACCCCTAGGGTGATCCTTGGGTAGTCGTTGACAGAATTTTTGAACCTTAAACATATACCTATAGGTTTTATGGTCATCCCCACTGATTTTAGACTCCAAACAACACCTAAAAATATATACTACATACAAGGACACACTAGCACACACTAAAGAATAGTTTCGGACATGTTCGTCATCCTTTGATGTTTGACTTCAAAGTATTTTCAACTGACATAAAAATATATTATTCACTATTTTATTGAGTTATTAACTCATTAAACCCTTGTGAGTCTCTAGTTTATCCTTGTTCACTTTGAGGGTTGTAACATTCTCCCCAACTAAGAAAAATATTTGTCCTCGAATGACACTAATACACCTTCAAGGACTAAAAGACTCAACTAGAAGTTCACAACACACATCATCTTGGACACAACATCAATAGTTAATGCACCTAACTTACAACGAACACCAACTTCATATCATTATGTACTCTAAGTAACACAAGCAATTTGGAACTATTTCCACAATCCACAGTGCACACATACTTCATCACTTCCATTGGTTATGGAGGAACTACCTTCTCCAACTTTAGACATGATCATCATTTCGTTATAAGGATAAACATGCAGTAACTTCCAAATCACACATAGGCCAAATTAACATGACTACTCATATGGCAATTAAGCAAATTTACTAGATACACATTTACATGAGAGGTACATAGATCAATATCTACCTTTATCATAACATTATCAAGATAAAGAAACATATTATCACACAAGGAACTTATCACATAAGAATACATGCACTCTTACTCATACGCAAGACTCCAAAAACTAACAAGATTACTAAGAATATTAGTCTCAAGCTTGAGTAAGAATAGAAGGAAAAGATAAGGATATCAACCACCTTATTAATCAACTCATTCTCCCCCACTTAGGGTAAACCAATCTAAGAACTAATCAAAATAACCATAAGGAACTATAAATCACCTGGTCCTTTATTCACAATTAGGTCCGTTGTTAGTTTGAATCATATAGAAATTGTTCTTCTTATAAGTATTATGATCTGGACAATATTGAGGAGCTAAGTTGGTCTCCTTCCCTTTTGCCTAAGTTGGGGATGATGAGTTGAGTAATAACGTTGTTGATATTCCTATATTTTCCTTTGATTCTTACTCATACGTGAGACCAAAAGTTCCTAGTAGTTTGTTCATGTCTTGGAGTCTTGCATATTAGTATATGTTGCATTTTATCCATATGATATGCATGTCCTAGATGACACTATGATATGCATGTTTTAAAAGATTCTTATTTCATACAAATGGATTTTTAGTAAATTACATGTTTCTCATGTTGTTATGCATCTTAATATAGTGAATGCACTTTTGACTTCATGAACATGCTTGATTACACTTTGATGAAAGGGTATTTTGGCCCCATATTGAGGTGATGAGGTTCTTTGAATAAGAAAAGATGAGTTCCCCCACCCCCCACCTGAATATGTAATTTTCTTATTTGGGATGTTTTATATAGACTCACTATTGTGAAGTGTTGATGTATATTGCCAATATTATTGATGTGTACCTATAAATGGTAATAATTTTCCTAAATGATGCGTGTTCATAAAAACTAGTAATATGCAAGAAATTGAATTTTTTAAAAATACTTCCAAATGTTGTGATGTTTGTGGTTTAATCGACCCTTTTGACCTCATGAGAAAGTAAGTATGTTTATGTTTTGGTTAGAAGTTCAGAGTTTCTCCTTAAATGAATTGACCTTTGTGAAATACTTGCATATGAACTTTATGATGGCATATGAGTATGCTAAGGAGAAGGAAATTCCTCCTTGAACATAATCAAACATGTTAATGTCATGTATGTACTTGATGTTATTATGTCAAAATGATAAGTTGTAATTGATATGCATTGCTCATGATTTATATGCATTTAGTATGAGTTACTTATTTGCCTTATGAGTATTAATGTTGATGATGACGATGTGTGATGTGAATGTTATTGCATATTGGGCCTTTTGATGAGATGAAAAGTAAAGATCATATCATTATTAGACGAAGGTGGTTCCTCCTATGAACATGGGAAATGATTATGTGTTTGACACATTATCAGTTTCTTCATGAAGTCTCTACTTACTTGTGTTGCATTAAGTGCTCAATGATATGAAGTGGTTGTTCCTTGTATGTTAAGTGCATTCACGACTATATTATATTAGTGTTGAATGTTTTGAGCTGCTAATTGGGTCATTGAATCCTTGAAAGTGATGAAAGTGTTTTCAGTGTCATTCGAGGTCGAATGTTCCCAAGTGGGGGATAATGTTTCACCCCCCAAAATGAAATAGGATGAACAAGATCCTCAAATGAGTTTTATAAGTTAATAACTTGTTAATAAGGTTGAAAATATCTTGTAATAATTGTTTTAAATAGTTTGGATGTAAAACGTCAAGGGACGACCAAGACGTCCGGAAACTGGTCTTTTGTGTGCTAGTTTGTCCTAGTATGTTTGCCTAGTTTTTATGTGTTGTTTTGGAGTAAGAAAACAGCGTAGGTGACCCTAGTGTCTTAATAAACCTGTTTAGGGTCAAACATCGAGGAACGACTCCCCAAGGACCAACAAAAGGGTCCTTGAGAAGGGCCCAAGCGTTGGCAATGAGGTTGCCAAGTAAGCGAGCAAACAACACCTTTTTGGAGGTGCTCGTATCTCACGAATCCTTCACTTAAAGGGTAAAAAGTCTCCTTGCGATGCGGGCTTTTTACGAACCTTTCTTCCTCAAATTAAATTCAACAACCAAGATTTGGAAGTGCCTCCCGATGCTTAGCCATGTCCAAGATTTGGTCGCTTAGTTTAAAATTCAAGTTGGACATTTCTAAAAGTCCAATCAAGTGTAGGGGTGTTTTGTCTATTTTGAGGGACGGTTATTTTACCTGTTTTAGGGTATTTTAAGTTGGTTAAAACACCTAAAACATAGAATTAGAATTCATTCTTAAAAACTAAACCCTTCCCTCCAAAATATATTCTCTCAAAACTCCATTGGAGGCCAAGCTCAAGCTCAAGCTAGAAGATGAGTTTTCAACAATGTGTTTGCCAATTTCAGGGGTCTTCAATCAAAAAGTTATGGTAACTCTTGATCCTTTTATAGCCTTTCATTCAAGGAGTTCTATCAATGTTTTTCCAAAGAGTTTCTATGATCCGATTTTCCAATTTTCAATCTAAGCATGGGTTCCGTGTAAAATGATTTTCTAAGTCATTCTTATGATGAATAAATTATTAATTAGTGTGTTTGATGATTTTCTATGGAATATATTAAAGACCCCTTGATCCTCCTATTTGTCAAAATTGTCCTATGATGTTGGTCTTTATGAATATGATTTTATCTTAATGAATTTTAATAAAATGGAGTTATATTGTTAGATTTATTGTTATCTATATATATTGATTGTGAATTGTTGGAGAGTTTAGTAAGGGTGATCAAGGCTTGGAAGAAGGGTAAGTGATCTAATTGTTCTATTCTTTTTAAATTGATCTTGCGTGGTACGGTCCACTTATGGTGGCAGTGTTAAATTAATGTTTATGAATTTTACATGTGAATTGTGATTATGACCTTGAAGGCTTTGAATGTGAAGTAGAGTGATGTTAGAAGTATATGTATATAGATTGTCTTATGGATTTATGAATGTGCGTCTTGAAGATACAATGTCTAATTGAAGTATGATAGTGTGTAAAGTATGATTAATGTTGTATGATCATGATTAGGAGTCTATGTTATGAATGATGGTGATTATGTGAAAGGATTAATCACATACACTCACACACATACATTGAATGAATGTAGCTAGTGCGGAAGTCATTTCATAAAACGTCTAACATATGTCTCCAAATCCATCTATGAAATCATGAGTACAATAGTCTTGGGTCACAACCCATTAAATTCTAAACATCGGAAACAACATAAAAAATATCATAGTGGTGGTGTCCTCGGATGCTATGAGGACTCACCAATCTTCTCTTCTTGGAAACCTTGGAAACTCTACCCTTGCAAGCAACTCAATCTTCTTAAGACCCTACATGGAAAACATGTAGGCAATATGCGTTAGTACGATATGTATTAAGTATTGAAACTATCATACCGAACATAAGATATCTCGAAGGGTTAGTCAGTAATAGACATAATCATAAGAGATAAAGACATAAACATAACATGAATACATAAGTGTATTAAAGGATCATAAAACATATAAGAGTTCATACATAACTCATTGTCCTTCTTACTCAAATGAACTACTCACAAGCCACCTCCATGCATACTTGTGCAAGGCTAAGGTAGCATCCCATACTACTACCAAAGCTAGGTATATCTCTTTGGTCATTCTTGTTAATAATCCACTTTAATAATAAAGTGTCCTTACAACACAAGATAAGGCTAATCATGATAAAGTGTCCTTACAACACAAGACAAGGCTAATCAGGGGAGATCTTGCTTCCTCCATCCCAAGATAACATGAGAACCACCATTCTCAAGCTACCATGATCAAGAATCCTTGCAACACATGACCAATCTAAACATGAGAGAGCTTACTTCCTCCATATCAATCTACCAAGAAGTTCATCACCTCAAGTTACCATGAGTAAATCAACTCAAGCTTCCATGAGAACTCAACATCTCAAGCTACCATGAGTATTCAACTCAAGACTCTTTGAGATTTACTAGCCCAAGATATCCTTGAGACCTACCATATCAAGCTATCATGAGATCCACCATCTCAGGCTATCATGAGATTCACATATCAAGCTATCATGCCCTTGGTGTTGTCTCACCAAGTCTACTACACAAGAAGTGATCATACACCTCATCTTGAAGTTAATCTTAGTCTACCATGTATTGATTCATTTTTAGGTTCTTAAGTCAACCTAAGGTTTATCTATGTGAGAACATGCTTCTCCTAATCATGTTCATGTCTAGGTGTAGAAGAAAACCTTATCATAATCTCTTCATAAATACTTTACCCTCAAAGCCCTAGCATCAAAGGCATAACAACCCATAGTCGATTATCACCCTTAATTCATTATGATCTATGTTGAATTTCATGCTTACTTTATTCAATTAGATCATTATACATGATTACATAGGTTCAATTAAACTTAACAATTCAAGATAATCGTAGGTCAATTAAGCCTAGTTCAATTAATATCTAGGTGATTCAATCATGATCAATTATTATAGAATACAATTGAATTAAGAAGATCAACATAAAACCTTCACCTAGACTCTAATGGCCTAAAATCACCATGATCACCTTTAATTGCTATTATTCAACATTAAAACATCATGAATAAAGCATATAAACTTCATTGAATGCTACCCACTAGATTGGTATAACAATCAATCCTTACCCACAATGCAGTCACAACCCTCTCTAGATTGAATTCACAATTGAAGAAAATCTAGGGGAATTCATGGATGAAAGAATCCATAAATGAATAAGCTTCACATACCTTATATTAGAGCCTTAATCCCAGCTTGAACCCTTTTTGAATTCTTCCTAAGCTGCTGCCCCCAACTTCTCTTCTTCTTCTATGGTGTTCTTGAGAGTTCTAATGTGAGAGAGAGGGTTTGATTTGGAATCTTGAGTCTAAGTGGGTATTTTATTTTTTTAATACTCATATAATACGTAAAACTACCTAAATTAATCTCCCATATATTTATTTGTACGTGGGGTGAATTTCCCAATTCACCCCTTCACATTACAGTAAGTTGCGAGAATTGCAGGCTACATCGATGGAGGGTCACCTACGGGGCATCGACCAGACGATGGGCCGTACTGGCAATCTGTTGTTCTAGTCAGAGACCCTTCATTCAAGGAATAATTTCAAGAAACGAAGTCTCAATCAAGTCCCCTATCAACTGGGCGTCGATGGACCTACGGTCCGTTGCCCCTCGTTGGTTGGAACTGGTTTTTGACAACTTTTCTCACAACTTGTGTCCTCTTCAAGGACCCTTAGGTGGGCCCTACGGGAGTCGTTTCTGGAAGTTTCCACCCTAAATACATCCGTCTAGGGTTAGAAACAATCCCTATCAATTTTAGCCCCAAACTCAACCTAAAACTTCATGAAACATACTAAGGCACGCTAACACGTCTCAACGCTAACTTTCAAACGTAACCGGATGTTCTTGGACCTTTCTCCTCCAAACTCTCTCTAATTCTACTCACTGCCTATTAACACTATTATAAATCATTTTAAGACCTTATAAACTCATGAAACACTCATGTTAGGGTCTATCTAGCCCTGATTCATTTTGGGGTGTTACAATATCGCCCACTTGGGAAACATTCGTCCTTGAATGCCACCCTCTTAACCACTTCACTAAGGGACCTATTCTACACTAGTAGCCCATCATATATGAATTATACCTACATGAACATACCAAAATCAAGGAAACAAGTCAATTCCAAGCTAAATCTAATCGTATAAAGACCTCATACAAAGTCTCCTTATCCCCCAATTGGGAATATGCTACACATGTCTCTCTAATATAAATTCCTCATCATAAGTAAACATCAAAATCACAAGAGAATTCATAATCATATGAAATTCTGAAAAAATTTCATAAATCGTTAAAGAAACACATACCGGAGAGCGACATAAGGATATCATTCTTGATTACCCTTGGAATGGAGATATAGAACCTATTCTTCTTTTGAGGACCATCTTCCACTTGATTAGTATTAACTTTCTTGTCTTGTCTCACATTAGCTTTTGCATTAGGACAATCGTTCATCATATGACAATGCTTACCACACCCATATCAGAATCTCTACCGACCAAGCACATACCATCATGTTTCTTACAACACATAGGGAAAGTAATTCGGGAGTACTCATTACTCTTATCATTCCTAGCATTACTAGAGTAGCCTTGCCCGGAGGACTTTTGTCGATTCTTGGAATGACCATGCCCATCGGACTTCGCTTTCCATACTTACTCTTTTCCTCTCCTTCTTAAGCTTGTAATCTTCTATTTGTTAAGCAAACATCATTAGTCGGGAGATATCCATATCATCTACAAGAATTGTTATATGACACTCTTCTTCTACTAATTGGGACACCCCCTTCATGAACCTATTCACCAAGTCTCTAGGGTTTGCTACCAAGCTAGGAGCTTATTTAAACAATTGAGTGAACTTCAAATCACACTCCTTCACAATCAACTTTACTTGTTTGAGGTTTATGAATTCTCCCAACTTAGCCTCTGTCAATTCCCTAGGAAAGAACTTATGAAGGAAAGCATACTTAAAAGTCTCCCACTCTGTCGGACCCGCCCATTCTGTCAAAGAATCTTTCTGTTGCTCATACCAAACTTGAGCTACATCTTTCAATTTATAAGTGGCTAGCTCCGCTTTCTCCCTAGAAGTCAATCCCATAACAGTAAGAGACTTATAAATCTCATCTATAAACCCATTTGGATCCTCCTCCTTTGAGCCACTAAATTCTGGAGGGTTCATCCTGAAGAACTCTCTAAATCTATAAGCACACATTCCCCCTATAGGGTTAGCCACGACCTCCTATTGTCTTGGGCCGTCAAGGCTTGACTTAATAAGTTCATAGAAGTCCTAAATTCCTCTATAGTCAAATTCTCCAGTTAAGCAACATTAGTAACTTTGGGAGGGACTTGATTCCCTTGGGGAGGAACCTCTTGATTCTCAATTCCATGTCCTTCCATTCTTTCATTATCTCTAGTGTTAGCCATAACCTAAATAATCATAGGCAAATATTAGAAGAAGGGATTACTCAAGCCAAACTCTATGGCACGAATTGAAGAATGATGAAGTGAAACTTTCCTAAGCATTCCATAACCTTCTACTCATGGATGTGTTGGAACTCACACCGATGCATAAGACTCTACTAGACGTGGTTTTGAGTCATCCTAAGACCATTTCATAACCTTATGCTCTGATACATGGTTTGTCATGACCCGTAAGTACACCTTAAAAGTTAGGGCATTCTTGAGTCAGAACACGGCGTACTTTGACCTCTCGAAGGTCTTGTAAAATCCCTTAGACATCATTCATTGCATATATACGAAATTAACAAAGAATTAAAACTATTCTTTCAAAAACATAGTGGGGAAATCATTTCATAAAGCGTCTAACATATATCTCAAAAACCATCTATGACATCATGAATACAATAGCCTTGGGTCACAACCCATAAAAGTCAAAACATCGAAAAGAACATAAAGACATCATAGTGGTGGTGTCCTCTGATGCTATGAGGAACCACCAATATTCTCTTGTGGGAATCCTTGGAAGCTCTACCATTGCAAGCAACTCAATCTTCTCAAGACCCTACATGGACAACATGTAGTCAATATGCGTTAGTATGATATGTACTAATTATGGAAACTATCATACCAAACATAAGATATCTCAAAGGGTTAGTCAATAATAGACATAATCATAAGAGATAAAGACATAAGCAAAACATGAATATCATAAGCATATTAAGGCATCATAAAACATATAAGAGTTCATACTTAACATATTGTCCTTCTAACTGAAATGAACTACTCAAAAGACACCTCCAAGCATACTTGTGCAAGGCTAAGGTAGCTTTCCATACTACTATCAAAGCTAAGTACATCTCTTTGGTCATTCTTGATCATAGTCCACTTCCAAAATTAAGAATTATGTTCATCATAACATATGAGCACTATGTTTCTAGGCCACCTCAAAACACACTTGTACAATGCATGTGAAGCATCCCATAATACCTCACACACTAAGCATATATTGAAATCACTCTATCTTGGTTCATGTCATCTTAGGAGTCATCTAATAGACCTACTTCATATTGACAAGGAACTATCATCTTAAGTCAATCATGTCATGGAATGCAACTATAGTCACTATCTAAGCTAAGCATACATCATGTAAGGGTCATGTCATAGGTAGCTTCAAGTAATACTTGTGAATATATAGGTGGCATCCTATACTACCATCCACGCTAAGTACTTCTCTAGAGTATCCTTATCCAAGCTAACTTATATTGTAACCTTGTCTATTAATCTCAACATACTAGCAAAGCTTCTAAAGGAAGGATACGACCAACCTAACCACATTCAACCAATTATGTAGATGCAAGCTAATCATAGGGGAGCATAAATCCTCAACCCTAAGATACCATGAGAAATTAATCTCAATCTAGGTGAAGAAGAAACCTTTATCATAATATTTTCATAATGACTTTACTCTCAAAGCCCTAGCATCAATGGAATAACAGCCCATAGTCGATTATCACCCTTAATTCATTCTGATCTATGTTCAATTTCATGCTTACTTCAGTTAATTAGATCATTAGAAGGTAAGTCAAGGTATACATGATCACATAGGTTCAATTAAACTTTACAAGTCAAGAACAACCTAGATCAATTCACCCTAGTTCAATTTATATATAGGTGATTCAATCACGATCGATTAGTATAGAATACAATTGAATTAAGAAGATCAACATAAAACCTTTTTCTAAACTCTAATTGCATAAAATCACCATTATCACCTTCAAGTTGAATTGCTATGATTCACCATGGAAACATATGAAAATATCATATAATATTCATATAAACATCATTTAAAGCTACCCACTAGATTGGGATCACAATCAATCCTTACCCACAATGCAATCACAACCCTCTCTAGATTGGATTCTTTAGATTCACAGTTGAAGGGAACTAAGGGAATTCATAGATGGAATAATCCATGAATTAATAAGCTAGACATAACTTAGATTATAGCCTTAATCCCAGATTGAACCATTGGTGAATTCTTCCTAAGTTACTGCCCCTAACTTCTGTTCTTCTTATATGGTGTTCTTGAGAATTCTAATGTGAGAGAGAGGTTTTGTTTGGAGTCTAGAGTCTAAGGGATTTTTTATTGTTTTAATACTCATATAATACATAAAACTACCTAAATTAACCTCACATATATTTATTTGGATGTGGAGTGAATTTCTCAATTCACCCCTTCACTTTAGAGTAAGCTCCGAGAATTGATTGTTGCATCGAAGGAGGGTCACCTACGGGGCATCGACCAGACGACGGGTCGTACTGGAAATCTATAGTTATGGTAAGAGATCCTTCATTAAAGGCTTAAGTTAAAGAAACTAAGTCACAACCAACGCCCCCCATAATCAGGGCGTCAATAGACCTACGGTCAGTTGATGCCCCTCGTTTGTTCAGACTGGTTGTACCTCTTCAAGGACCCTTAGGTGGGTCCTTTGGGAGTCATGCCTGGATGTTTCCACCCTAATTATGTTCATCTAGGTCTTAGTATAAAACCCCAAAATGAATTAGGGAAAGATAGAGCCTAACATGAGTGTTCCATGAGCTTATAAGGTCTTTAAATGACTAATAATAGTGTTTAGAGGTAGTGTGTAATGTTTGGGAATTTTTGGAGGTCAAACGTCCAAGAACGTCCAAGACTTTCAGAAACTGCTCGAAGTTGAACTGGTGTGTCGTAATGTTTTGTAGAGGAGTTTTAGGGTATTCTTTGAGAGTGAATTGAGTATCGATAGTTCCGACACATATCCTTACATGTAAAGGGTAAAAACTTTTGGGAACGACGCCTCGGGTACAATCCTAAGGGTCCCCAATGACGACCCAAACATGGCTGATGCAAGCTATCGCGCATGACAAGAAATGGCAGTAAATGCGCGTCGCGCAGATGGCACTGAAAGGGAAAAAAGTTTTCCCTGCGATGCGGGGTCGTCACAAACCACTTTGTCTCGAAATTTTCCAGAACCAAGAATAAAAGATGCCTCCGCGACGCGTACTAAACTCCCTGATTTGGTCACGTCATTTTTAAGTCAAATTTTGAATTGCTTAAATGGTGCAATAGTTGCAGGGGTCTTTTGGGCATTTTACGTATTGATCATTGGCCGTTATTTTAAGCATTTAAAGATTATTTAAGTATTACAATGTCCATTTAGACCCTTGACTTCAAATAAAAACCTTTCTCCCAAAATTCTCCCAGAATCACCATTGAAGAAGAACATAAATTTGAGGCAGTTTTTAGAACGAATTTCACCAAGGTTTTAAGCAGGGTTTTAGGATCTAATCTAAGGTATGTGAATGTTATTCATCCATGGATTTTTTAATTCATGGAGTCCCCTAGTTTTCCTCAATTATGAATCCAAAGAACCCCAATCTACACAGGGTTGTGATTGCATTGTGGGTAAGGTTTGATTGTGATCCCAATCTAGTGGGTAGCATTCAATGACAGTTATATGATGATTATGCACTGTTTTCAATGTGAATTCATAGTTAATTATGGTAATTGAACATGAATGTGATCATGGTGATTTTAGATCATTAGAGGCTAGATGAAGGTTTTATGTTGATCTTCTTTATTCAATTGTATTCTATACTAATTGATCATGATTGAATCACCTACATATGAATTGAACTAGGCCTAATTGATCTAGGTTCTTCTTGACTTGTAAAGATGAAATTGAACCCATATGATCATGCATGACTAGAATTGCCTTCTAATGATCTAATTTAATAGATTAACATAAAATTGAGAATGAATCATGAGGGACCAAATGTGGTAATTGATTGCAGGGCTTATGACCATTATTGTTAGTGATTTGGGGGTAAATTCTTAATGAAGATGATTGGGATGATTTTTCCTTTCTCTTCAACATCTAGCCATGAACATGATTTGGAGAAGCAAGTTCTCACAAAGAGGAACCCTAGGTTGACTTAAGAACCTAACATGAATCCATGTATAGTAGACTAAGGTTAGCTTGAAGGTGAGTTGTATGACCACTTCTTGTGTAGTAGACTTGGTGAGACAACATTAACGACATGGTAGCTTGAGGTAGTGGATCTCAAGGGTATCCTGGGATAGTGAATCTCAAGGAGGCTTGAGTTGAAATAGTCATGGTAGCTTGAGATGTTGAATCTCATGGAAGCTTTGGTTAGATTACTCATCGTAGCATTAGAATGGTGGTTCTCTTATTAGTTTGTGATGGAGGAAGCAATCTCTCCCACAATTAGCTTCGTCTTGTGTTGTAAGGATACTTGATCATGTTAGCTTGATGTGGTTAGTCCGAAACGAATTCATGGTAGTTTTAGGGGAAAGTCCTATAATCATTTAATCACAGCTTAACTTGCATGTAAGGTGCATTTCATGGTAGCTTGATTTGCATACAATGTGCACTTCATGGAATATCTTGAGATTAGTTTCTCATGGTAGCTTGAGGTGAGGAACTTCATGGTAGTGTTAGAATGGTGGTTCTCATGGTAACTTGGGATGGACGAAGCAAGCTCTCCCATGATTAGCTTTGTCTTGTGTTCAAATGATACTTGATCATGTTAGCTTGACTTGGTTATGCCAAAACCATTTCATGGTAGCTTTATGGGAAAGGCCTATACTCTCCTAATGATAACTTGACTTGCATGTAAGGTTCATTTCATGGTAGCTTGATTTGCATACAAGGTGCACGCCATGGAATAGCTTGAGATTAGTTTCTCATGATAGATTAGGGTTGAGGATTCATGCACCCCCATAATTAGCTTGCATGTACATTATTGGTTGCATGGTGGTTAGGATGGTTGTATCCTTCCTTTAGTTAGTTTGGTTAGTATGTTGAGATGCTTTCCATCGTAGTAGGTCTATTATGATAGTATGTTGATCTTAATAGACAACATTGCAAGATATGTTAGCTTGGATTAGATTAGTCTAGAGAAGTACTCATTGTGGATGATAGTATGGGATGCTATCCATACATTACACAAGTATGACTTGAAGCTACCTATGAAATGAACCTTAAGATGATGTATGCTTAGCTTGGATAGTGACTATAGTTTCATTCCATGGCATGATTTTACTTAGGATGATAGTTCATAGTCAATATGAAGTAGGTCTATTACATAACTCCTAAGATGACATGAACAAGTTAGGTTGATTTCAATATATGTTTAGTGTGTGAGATATTATGCGATGTTTAACATGCATTGCATAAGTGTGTTTTGAGGTGTCCTAGGGGCATAGTGATCATTTGTGATGATCGAATTAGGTATTAATTATGAAAGTAAACTATGATCAGGTATGACCAAAGAGAGGTACTTTTCTTTGGTAGTAGTATGGATGCTACCTTATCCTTGCACAAGGATACTTGGAGGTGGCTTGTGAGATAGTTCATAATAGTAAGAAAGAGAATGAGTTAAGAATAAATTCTTATATGCTTTATGATGCTTTAATTATGCTTATGTTATGAATGCTATGCTTATGTCTTTATCTCTTATGATTATGTCGAATATTGACTAACCCTTTCAGATATATTATGTTTGGTATGATGTTTCCATACTTAGTACTTATCGTACTAACACATATTGCCTACATGTTGTCCATGTAGGGTTCTTGACAAAATTTAGTTTGCTTGAAGGGTAGATTTCCCATTGTTTTCAAGAAGAGAAGATTGGTGAGTCCTCATAGCATCGAGGACTACCACCACTATGTTGTCTTTATGTTTTCCTCTATGTCAGACTTTTATGGGCTGTGACCAACGACTATTGTATTCAGGATGTCATAGATGGTTTTTGAGACATATGTTAGACGTTTTATGAAATGACTTCCGCAATACATTTTAAAAGAAATGTTTTAATTCCGTGTACTTTTCATATATATATATATATATATATATATATATATGCTATGAATGATATTCAAGGGCTACTACAAGATCTCCGAGAGGTCAACTACGCCATGTTGCGATTCAAGAATACAATTTATTCTAGGGTATACTCTCGGGTCGTTATATTTAAGAGGCATCCCTATCCATTTGAGACCCAAACTCAAATTAAAACCTCATGAAACATACGAAGGCATGATATCACGTCTGAAAGCTAACTTTAAAATTTCACCGAACGTTCTTTGACGTTTCACCTCCAAACCATCTCAAACTCCACACACTGCCCTTAAACATTATTATAAGTCAGTTTAATACCTTATAAGCTCATGACACACTCATGTTAGGCTTTATCTAGCCCTAATTACCTTTGGGGTGTTACGATACTCTTCGTTAGTTGAGACGTAGTGTCTAAGAGCAACCTCACAATATCTAAGAGGTTTCCAATGAATGAATGATAGGTTGAGGGTTGGATACTCTTCGTGTGCTGATATGTAGTTTTCAAAAGTAACCCTTAGAGATTGGTACTCTTCGTTAGTTGAGATGTAGTACTTACTAGAATCTCTTAACCTATAGCTTATGAATGAAATGAATGTATAGAACTCTATGACTCTTACTGCTTAGCACCGAGAGGATCTGAAGAAGGGGTGGACACTCTTCGTGAGTAGAGATGTTGTATCAAATGTACATCTTCAGATGAGTACTCTTTGTTAGTTGAGATGTAGTAGTTAGAAGCAATCTCCTTATGCCTTAACTATGCGCCCGCATAGATTTAGCCTTGATCACCATTAACAAATTCTCCAACAATTCATAATCAATAGATATAGATAACAAAAAAAATCTAGCACTATATCTATTGATTATGAAATTGTCCTATGATGTTGGTCTTTATGAATATGATTTTATGTTTATTTCTTCTCTTTCTATACATGTTGTGATCGTGGCCTTCAGGGAAATATATGTAAAGTGAATTATTTGTATGATTATCATGAGTATGAAGGTGTTCCATGAAGGTTATGTATGTATTTTTCAATGTTAGAATCATAGTTAAGGTGTATTGACAATTTGAAGTGTAATATCAATGATGATGTTAGGGTAAGGTATTTTCTACTTGATTGATTGTGATAGAACTATTGTTGAATTACCCATACCTATATGAACCTACACGAATGTATCATTTTATACATGTTAGGAGTTGTCTATTCAAATGTTGAATGTGCTCTTGTATCCTATGTTGAAATGTTGGTGTGATCTATAGTCCGCAAATGCTCTATATGTGAGTTGTTCATTACTTGGGGATATTGTAAATGTGTTGTGGTACTTTTAAGGGAGGTTTCCTCAATAACAATGTTGTGGCTATTATGTGATAATGATGACCAATATGTACACACACATCATGCATAACTATAAGTATGATATGTTTATGGTGTCAATTGAAAGGATAATTACCATACGCGCCTTTATATCCTGTTATACATGAAAAGTATATGACTAATGAATTATGAACATGTCTTTGTCTAAAGGTGTTAATGTGAAAGGATTTCTCACATATGTACACACACACATGAATTCATGAATGACTAAGGTTGATGATAGTTTATTGAATGAGAGTTTCTTGAATTGTTTCCTCAATTGTACTCTAAACTACACTATCTTAAGGATATGATTATGTGAAAGGACATTCTCACAAGGTGTTGGTTTTGATGAAAGGACATTCTAATCATATAAACTATGAGCTATGTACATGTTATATAAGTTTTTAATTCCCTAAGGCCTATCTTATGAACTAATGTATAATAAAGACTTAAAGGCTCTTAAAAGGGGGAATTTAGATTAGCACCGAGTGAATTTGACAATGAGTGGGGTCTCATCACGATGAAGTATCCCCAGATTTTTCATGAGGTGGAAACTACAAACGAAGCAGCATAAGAGGGTTTCTTGTAACAACTTACAAGTTTCTTAACTATGTGCCCCCATAGGAAACCTTTGCTAGTGGATCAACCTAGATGATATATGATGTTGATGTCATACCTTGGAAAGTAGGATGCCCTCTTTCGGTGTAAGGGGTAGACACCAGATCCCATATAGCTCACACGGTCTATGTCGGTTATGGAGTATTTCCCAAAATGTAAATGAAAAAATTAAAGTAAGGAGATGAACACTTACTAGGACTACCTAAGAGGTTTTACTTAGTATCGGTAAGGGAATGTGACTTTTCCTATGAATTGCACAAGTTGGTCTTGACGGGAGTTCTAGGTGAGTTCTTTATGTATATGTGTATATGTATATCTTATGCATGACATTGTGGCGTAAACATATTGTCATAATTATATGCATGATATTAGTCTCATTTGATATGCATGATGATGGTCTTACTTAATAAGCATGTTGTTGGCAATACTTCTCATGATGATGTATGAAGTAAATGACAATGCTTTGGATCTCCTTATTGGTTTACTTTGTATGTGTGAGGTTATGGAGATTCAAATATACATTGTACTAGTAGACTTAGATTGGGGTTATAAGTAAGGTTGTGTGATGTATTGATGAAATGAACTATAAATAAGCATTGTTGACTATGGTTTCATTATGGTGATATTTATAGTGCGGACTTGTATGTCATCTTGAGATGTGCATAAAGAGTAAATGGATTATGACGATGATGTAATAAATGAATGAGCTCTAATATGATGGTCTATTAAGTATGTGGGTCTTTTGTCTAAAGTTAAATTCATGTGTTAGTGACTTATTCAATGTGATGTGCCTAGTCTTAGGTGACTGTATAGGAACACTTGCTACACATAGTATTATGGGATAGTACTTCAACATTGCACTAGAGTGACTCGGGGTTGTCTTAGGTCACCGTCCTTATGTGAAGGTTATGTTTAATTATATGATATGTTCTTATGAATGTATGTACTTGAATTGATAAAGCTTGTATGAATATTCACCTTGGTGACCCTAAGATGATACTTTGTATGATTTTTAAATTGGACACTATTTATGCATTGCACTAAGTATTGCTTAAAGGAGTTAGGGTAAAAAGGAAAGGTAATATAGTGGAGATATTGAAAGTGTCTTAAATGTGATAAATGGCATATGTGTTGTTGTGAATGATATTCCATGTCTTATTTAATGTATGTTAACTATATTGTGTTTATTATGTCAAATGTTCATGAAGTTTCTCTAAAAAGACTTGACGCATGGTTTCTAACTAAATGCCCTCTTCAAAATAATCTTTTTGCATGGTTATAATACTTAGTGCATTCTTGTACTAATATCATTCTTCTTCATATTTTTACACCAAGTGTAGGTAGTGATGGCTAAAGGATACTTCTTAGAATGAAGAGCTTGGATTACTATTCCCAAGTTCAAGTGTGTCCTTAATGATTCAACGACCTTCATGTAAAGAGTTTATTTAAGTTCATGTAACAGTATAGAAATATTCTTTTATATTGTTAAGGGTTGTTTCCCTATTCTATTTGATTCGTATCTAAGATGGAAAGACGAGACTTAGTGTCCTAACTATGTACCAATGATTTTTAAATGAGATGATTTTTTAATCTTGTGTTTTGATATGAATTTTTTTAAATTTTTCGCTATTTCAGTTACAATAATATGAATGAATGCTAAGGTCTTGTATAAGACCTCTAAGAGGACAAGTACGGTGTGCTACTTATGGGTCCTACTCGTTGGTCGTGACAACTCTTATAAGAATGATGTGAATTGTGACTATGAATGTTTTTACTTGTGAGTACGAATATACCTTTGCATTATTGTATGGATTACTATGTATTGCCTAAATGTGCATTGTGGGTTTTAAACTACAAAGTGCATGATTTCAACTAAATGTCTCTTCGTATATGTTTTAATTATTTTTATGCATGGCATTCGTACTTAGAACTTTAGGTGTGCTAACCCATATTTCTTCCGTTTTACTACGAAGTGTAGGTTCCGGAAAGTTATTGTGCTACTAACGGTTGAATCTTTGAATAGAGTTCTCCAAGACTTTTGGTATGTACTCAAGATTCGGGGACAAACATTTTATGCCATTTTATGTTTTCCATTGCAATAGATTTCATTGACTTTGTATGTACTTCCTCTTATTGGACTATTATGTTTTAAAAAGGCGATTGTCCCTATTTGAGATTCTCTATTGTATTTAGAAGGTGTGTGAGAAAAAATCTAGACATCTTATTTACTTTAAGAAAAGATATTTACATGATTGTAAGATGTTTTAAATTTCCGCATTATTATATGTCATATGCAATGATAGATACATTAATGGATTGTATGAGACCCCTTTCGGGTCAAGTACTGTAACATTTTGAAATCCCGAGGTCATGTTATAAGACTTAAATAGGCTTCTTAAGGTCTAAACCATTGTTACTATCCAAATTAGGTGTATATGGAGTCGTTGAAGTGTTTTGGAACCAAAACGTTCATAACGTCCGGTAAGTTGGTTCATAAGAGGGCTAGAATGTCCTTTTAGTTTAACCAAGTTAAAGAGTCGGAATTTAGTCAAAATTTGTAACAATAGGTGTAACACATAGTTTGGGATGGTTTCATGTTGGAAAAGTCAGGGTACGACTCCCCGAGGATCAACTAAGGGCCCTCGAGGAGGACCCTTGAGACAGTAGGCCACGACGGACCCCATGACGGGGCGTCACAGGCGCGATGGGGCGTCGAGGCAACCGTCGTGCCAGCCTTAGTTGCTGGGAAGAAAGCCTCCGCCTGCACAGTCTCTGACCAACGCGACGGACGTGCAGGATGGAGGGGGCCTGTCCGTCACGCCCACGACAGCTCGTCGGCGGGGAGTCGTCGTGGAGGGCCTGTAGTGTTTTTAGGGATTTAAGTTTTAGTTAATTATTTTATTAATTGTCTTAGGGGTAATTAGGGGATTAAGGGAAGACTAATTAAGTGACTTAAGACCCCACTATAAATACCCCAACCTTCATTAACCTAATCACAATTCTCCAAACAAAACTCTATTCCTTCTCTCTACTTTCTCTCTCTATTGGAAGACTCCATTGGAGAATAGCTTGGGAAGATCATTGGGGACTGGTTTTAGCACGAAATCACCATAAAAACGTCATTAAACCTTAAGGTATGGGATCTAATTCACCTTTGAGACTTCTTTCCTCAAAGGGCTCGTTCAAAGATTTTATAAAAAGTTGAGTTTCATATGGGTTTCATCCAATTTTGAATTTGAGTATATGAATTGAGTTGTTTAGGTATTATTTGAGTTATAATGAATAGATTATCATGTATTGCAACTTGATTATGATGAATTGATGTAGTTTGATCTAGATTGTGGGTGATGACCCCTAACCCTTAACCCTAGGTATGAGATTGATATGAATTTTGGGTTGGATTGAAGTAATTGATCTAGTTCTTGTTTAAATCATCTTTAATGATTGTTATTGCATCGATCATGAATCTATTGTGGTGAAGTGAAGTTCTTCTTGCCTATTTCTTGAGTATCGAATCTAGGGTAAGAAGATAGACTTTGATATCATGTTACCAAGCTTTGATGTAGTATTGCATTACGGTATAGTGCTTCTCTTAAATTAGTTCTTATGTTGACTATTGAATTACATTGATGTGATGACCCAAATTGGGTTAGTTTATGGGTTGATGGTAAGGCCCTTTTATTGGTGAACTATGGAGAAGTATTGGTAAGTCTTCATTATCCTAATCCTTGCTTCAAATGGTGATTAATTGTCATCAAGTGATAATGTGTGTTGAAGTATACCTTGCTTAAGGTGATAGGTTGGTATGATGATTGAATTGAAATGTTTAGGTTGGTTGTGAGGCTGCCTAAGAATACATGATATAGGGAAGTTGTTATGTAAAGATGTGCCTTATTGTGATGAGATGTGTAAGGGCTAACTTCACCTATATGAATTGTTAATGAAAGGATTATTTCTCATACAATTCTTATTGAACTATGATGATGAATATACAAGGGTTTGACCCTATTATCTAAACTAATTGAGAAGATTAATAAAGTATTAAAGACTTCTCTAAATGGGGACTTAGCTTAGCACCGAGCGAACTTGACAATGGGAGGTGATGACTTATCCATAGAAGGAAACAATCATCCTAAAGTTGCCCATGTGATGTTAACTCCCTTGTTTATGGGACATGTCATTTAAGGGATTCCCATGAGGAGCGGCCCACTTTATCTAATGGTATGAATAGGGATATCTACCTCTTAGTTCTTGAACTATGTTGCCACCATAGGATACTAGCTAGTGGATCCACCTAGATAGCTACGTTTATGTTAGGTTCTACTTTGACCGGTAGACCACCTTCCATCGGTGTAAGGTTTCATGACACCGGATTCCACATTTGCTCATGTGGTCTATGTCGGTTAAGGCAAGGTTTCCCTAAACTAAAATGAATAAATAAGATATAGACTAATCGAAGTAACTTGAAAGGGTTTGGCTATAGCTTAGGTAGGGGTATGGGACTCTACTTAAGCCTTGCACTAGTTTGCCTTAATGGGAGCTTTGAGAGGTCAATGTTATGTATGTAAAATAGTGATGTAATTGTCACGACCCGGATTTTTGAATCCGAATCGCCACCGGCGTCGTTGACCTCTCAGAGGTCGCAGACAAGCCTCATCTTGCATTCATCACATTATCTAGTTAAATTTGCGGAAAATTTAAAACTTTTTAAACTTATGAAGTTTACTTAGACTTCATATAGTCATTAAGTATTAAACATTATATACTAAGCTCAACATCAATAGAACAACCATCTATTATAAAGAATCAATTTGAAAGTGAAGATGAATATATCATAAATAGTTTGCCAAATACGGCCTTATTACAAAGCTTCCAATTTTTTTTATTATTTTTTTTTTATTTGAATTACCCTTGGGTGGGTAAGGGGCTAAGCAGCACCCCCAGGCCTTAACATTAATAAACAAAACAAAGTACAAAGGAGGGGGACATAAACCTAACCTCCAACCTAAGGTGGTTTAGAATCAACTTTCCAAAAGAGGAAGTCAACTCCTCCCCGTACATCAAGGATGAAACCAAAATACTAAGCACCTAAGGAGAGGACTCCTCTCATTACAAAGTATCTAGGAAGCATAAACAAGGGAGACTCTCCCTTTACAAGGTAGAATAAAATTAAACTAACCTCTTCAAATAGCTATAGTTGAAAGCTGCAAGGTCGATCAAGGTGGTTCCTTAATTCTTCTGGTCTTCCTTCTTCTAAAGCTAGGCATCTCCAGTAAATCCATCTGATAGTATGATTTTGCTTCCTTAGGCATGTGCTGGCTGCTGAAGTATATCTGTGGACTGGTTGTCATGTGACTGTGTTTTGAAAGAGCATCAGCCACCCAATTTGCTTCTCTAAATATATGTAAGCACTTGAATTGCTGTGTCTGAAGTCCAAACCGCTGCAAGTGTTGTCAACCTGTCCTCTGACCTGCACCTATAAAAATAGTAAATAGTAGGGGGTTAGTACACCACTTGTACTAAGTATGGGTGTATGCACACATACACATAAAGCTATGCATGATCAATGAAATCTCTTCCTAAGCAACATGCCATTTCTGGAAAGTCTAGTCATTAGACTTTCCTAATTCGTTAGTTGTGAATTGTGGTATGAATATGATGTATTTTAATGCATTCAAAGCACACAATTCATTTTCTATATGATTACAAGACATTAGTATCATCAACATAATTTTAGAACAACTCGAGCGAAGATTTGAGATTTTGATTTTCTTAGGTCGAGAGCTCCTCTTTGTACACTTAGATTATTTTTCAGTCTTTTTCTTCTTCTTGTTGTGTAGTTCTATAACTCCTTTAGTCCTATGTTTTACTTACAAGTGCAATGATTCATTGTAGTCCCATACCCACAACGAATCAAGTAAGTAATTCAAGAGATTAAGAAATTTGACTTAACTAGAATTTGGGGCATGAATATATTTATAAGTCAATAGTTATTGACTATACTCATTCTTTAGTTCATTGCATAATGTGCATAGTTCTTGGGTCATATCATTAAAACTCATGTTCTTGCTTACTTTGGGCATGAATTCTTTATAAACCAATTTTTATTGGCTAAATACATTAGTTGATCAATTTGGATAAGTATATTTGAACTCATTATTAGCTATGATCATTTTCATAATAAAAGAAGTCATTATAAGCCAATTTTATTTGGCTAACATCTTTTGTCAATTATATAAAGTCATCATAAGCCAATTTATTTGGATTTATCATTTTCATAACATGAGGATTCATTATTGGCTATGCCCTTTACTTATTGTAAACTTTATTGGACACAATTTGACTACCCTTACAACAAGTTATTCATTACATCAAGTATTCATTACATTTCATAAGCCATTCTCCATTGATTATGCCATTGATTTCATTACTTTCATGTTTTATAATTATACATTTCATATACATGAGACCTTGGAATCGTTGATATAGCATTAAGACATCTCAAGTGAGGGCCCAACATATGGGACCTCAACCCGAGAGCCTTCTTTAGCAAACACAGAGTCTACTTCATTCGTTCATTCGTACTTCACATTCTTCATTTCATTCATTCGTATGCTGATGTAAATACCAGCCATACCTAGGATAAAGTTTAAGACTCTCATCGGGATCATGAAGTGCAATGACCAAGAATGACCTAATGCCATTACTTGAATCTGATTTCACCTCCTGATTGTCTTGCACAAACACCTTCGGTATCGTTCATTTCTTTATCTTTCATACTTTGAGGAACTTCAACTTTAAGAGGTGGAGTCACTGGCCAAGGTGAAACCAAAACATGCTAGCGTATATAGGGAATTGAACCCTGCTAGGTCCCTCTATTGGCAGTATAGGTTCAAAGACTAGGAGATATAAGGAGACCCATACCCGGCATGCCGGACAGTCTCATCTCATGAGAGTTACGTGAACCTCCGCCCTTCCCGAAGGAAGGCATCTGTAAGACCTCGAAAATGAGATAAGGTGTCTAGAGCCTAACATGTTTGATTTACTGATAGAAGGTCCTAAAATGCCTTATTATGTCATATAGAGTCAGTGTGCAAAGTTTGAAGTGATTTGGAAGTCGAACGTCAAGGGACGTCCAAGACGTTCGACGAATAGTCGCTTATGTGACTCATGTGTGTATGCATGCCTAAAGTGTGTGAACTGAGTCAAATAAGTCTTGAAATGATGTTAAATGATGTTTGAAGTTATTGTATGAAGTTTCGTGAAGTTTGGAGGTCAAACGCCCAAGAACGTCCAAGGCGTTCGAAAGATAGCCCCTAAGACGCTCATCGTATGTCATGTTGGGGTCAAGGCTGTTCGGACATCTTGTAGGTGTTTGTTTTGGATGAAACTTATGTGGTAGGTCTATAACATGTTAAGGTTTGTAATCGCGTTGGAAACGTCCGGGTACGACTTCTAAAGGGCCCCACAAGAGGCCCCAAAAGAAGGACCTCAAGGCTGCCTAAACACTGCCTGGGCAGTGCCTCTTGACGGACCCAATGACGGACCGTTGGGCCCCCAACGGACCGTCAAGCAGGTCCCGTCGAAGGAGGGTAGCCTTGGTCAGGTTGTAAGCCAAGAAATTGGCTAAGTCCCATGCGACGGAGGCTGCCACGGCCCGTCATGGACATGACGCCCCGTCATGGGCCTCGTCGCGGATGGACTGCAGGTTGGCTGCCTGCGTTCTGCCAAGTCAGGGGTGAATTTGTAAATTCACCCCACATCCTAACCTGACTATTATAGGTTTATTTGATTATTTTTGGGTGTAATTAAGGGTCCAAAAACGTGACCAACCCATTCTCAAAACCCCTCACTCAAATTGAACCCTTCCCTTCCCAAAATATTCTCTCTAGAAACCCCCATGGTTTTTGAAGCTCAAGAACAGCTTGTAGATGGGATTCTCATGAGTTCTTCATCAAGTTTTATAGGTCTTCATGAATATTAAGGTATGGTGATCCTTCATCTCTAAGTAACCTTTCACTTGGAGAGTTCTTCTCAATGTTTTTCAAAGGAATCTTAAGAACAAGTTTCTAATCTTCCAATCTAGCCATGGGTTCTTTCTCAAAAACGTTTCTAAAGATTATATCTTGATGAATTAGTATTAATATGATGATTTGAATGTGATTTCACTTCAATTGCATGATGAACCCATGTTCCTTCCAAAATTAGGTTTAGCTCTTGCATGGGCTTTGTGATTATGGCTTGTTCTTGATGAATTGGTGATTCTCTTATGTTGAATTGCTTGTGGCTATTGTTATTGACACTAAATGATGTTGAATTGATGATGATAAGTCCATGATGATAAATATATGAAGTTTTGAGCATGAATAGCCTATGTTTCTACATGTTGTCTTGAAGTCGATTGTGAGATCGGTTGAGTAGACTCTTGATTATGTATGGACTGCTGTAGCTACTGTATTAGGGTGATGTAATGGATGAACTTAGTAGGTATAAATTCTTAATGATCTAATTAAGAAGGTCTTGCATGAATTGGTATAGATTCTTTTAGGTTATGAAGTCAAGAGGCTAAGTATGTGATGGATCTTGAATTGTGATTAGATGATGCATGACTTAGGCTTGATTTCTTATCTAATTAGCTACTGCCTTAGACTTGTATATGTATGAACTATGGTCTAAAATCAATGTTAGGGAAGATAGCTAATGATCTATGTTATCCTACTTTCCTAGTATGTTGATATGACGTATTACGTTATGGTATAATCTTGTAGTGACTTGTACATGGTTTCTTATATGTTTAAAGTACATTTAGCTACTGCCATATATGTGTTTTATTGATGAATAAGGTGTATTGATCAATGATGATCAAAGGATGAGAATTTGGTAAGAATGCTTATTCTCTTTACTCTTCTACTTCTCTATTCCTTATAGTAATGTTGATGAAGCCTTGTATGGCATTGTGTGGTATGGTCCACTTATGGTGGCGGTGTTTACGTTATTGTCATTATATATATGTGTTGACCATGGCCTTGAAGGCATATTGATGAACTGATGAACATGTGCTTAAGATGATACTATGAGAAGCTTATGTCTACTTTCCTATTCTAGTTGTGAATTAGGTGGTGTGGCTATTGTATGAGCATGTGTATAATTATGTTAGGGTATTGTATAGGTGCTGCCATTAATGTGTTAAAGTGGTTAATAACCTCTACCCATGTACCCCTTATATGGAAGTATAAATAGCTAAAGTTAGGAGTCTTGATTTCATGGTATATATTGTCATGTCTCCTATGCTATTATGTGTTGTGTGCTATGTGCTTGAAGTATAATGTGGTCTAATAGTGTGGCTGACTTAAGATGTTATTGATGGCCATTATGTGATCATGTTGGTAAATGTACACACACTCTCACTTACATGCATATTACAAGTAGTATGAGTCATTGGGTCTAAATGAAAGGTAGTTCTCATATTCACTAATGTCTACTACTATGCATATTAAGGTGATGTTTATGAATGTATGATTTGTATTCCCTTACTAGGATGACTTGATAGGTGTACTAGTATGGACAAGGGTATGGGACCTTGTCTATGCATTGCACATGTATATCTTGATAGGATAGTTCCTAGGTTTGGTTCTTATGCATATGAAGGATGATTATATGAACATGTTATGAATATGATGTATATGATATGATGAAGTATGAATGTGCATAGTGTCTTAGTAGGTTTATATGAAAGGATTTCTCATATAGTTATGCCTATAGACTTATGCATTGATATATGAACATGTGTGACTTGATGTGTTATGTGAAAGGTTTGCTCACATCTATATATACACTCACACACATGGATGATCTAGCTAGGGAGAAGAGGTCCAACTAGGAGGGCCCAAGAATACTCCAAAACTAGATAGGTGCTTGAATATGCTATAAGCATATGAATGATGAATATCCTAAGACTATGTTTTATAAACAAATGTAATAAAGGCTTTTCAATAAAGGGAACTTAGCTTAGCACCGAGTGAACTTGACATTGAGAGGTGTTGACTTCCCTTAGAGGAATATTCACCATTTGTCCCTTATAGAGTGTTGACTTCCCTTAGAGGAATAATCACCTATGGACCTACATATGGTGTTGACTTCCCTTAGAGGAATAATCACCTATGGACCTACATATGGTGTTGACTTCCCTTAGAGGAATACTCATCTATGTACTTACATGAAGTGTTGACTTTCCTTGAGGAATATTCACTCATGCTATCTCATGAGGTGAGGCCCCATTACCAAATGGTATATAGAGGGAATACCTATCTCCTTAGTTCCATAAACTATGCTTGCCACATAGGATCTAGCAAAGTGAATTCACTTGATATGCTAGCATATATGTTAATGTTCTACCTTGGCTAGGTAGTAACACCTTCCTTTGGTGTAAGGCTCTACAACACCAAATTCCATGATTAGCACCCATGGTCTTAGTGTCGGTTAAGGCTATGGTTTCCCTAAAGTAAAATGGACAATTGAAGTAATTGAAGAGGATCCTAACTAGGAGGACTTAAGGTAAGTTACTTAGGATAGGTGGAAGTAATGAACCCATCTATACATTGCACAAGTGACTCCTTAGGAAGTCTTAGGAAGGTCCTTAATACTTATGATTATGTATGTGTCCTTTATGTATGATATTGTAGTCTTGGTTTGACTATGATTATATTGTACTATACTTTATGATGGCATGTGTTGTCTTGTGTAAATGCTATGTATGGTATTCTCTTGTGTTCCTAAGGTGATGCATTGCACCAAGTATCCCTAAAGGATTACTTAGGAGATTAATGAATTGAAAGAAAGAGTTAAATGCTAAGAAGGGTGAGTTCACTATAAAGTGACCTTTATGTGTACTTATATTCTATATGTGCTTTTATATGATGATTGGCCTTTGAATGTATTGCTATGAAGTACGTGGATGATATAAATGATGTTGATAAAGGTTTTATGATGATTTACTCAAAATGGCATGAAGTATGATTTCAAAGAAATGTCCCTTTTAAATGCATGTTTTCGCATGGTTGCCATACTTAGTACATTCTTGTGCTAATCCCATTCTTCTTTACTTTTTACACAAAGTGTAGGTATTGGAATGCTTAAAGAAGGTCTATGATTAGGAGCTTGATAGTGATTTCCCAAGCTCAAGGAAAGGAATCCTTAAGTTCAAGGATGTCCTACTAATGTCTTATTGTAAAGCTTTTAGTAATGTATAGTTATGTAATGTGTCGTATGGGCCGTTCCCTAATGTACTCTAAAGTTATTGAGTCTAAGATGGCAAAGGGACTTAGAGTCTAAATATGTATTATGACTTATGTTTTATATATATACGATGTGATGTTCTAGCATATGATGTGCTATGAAAAGTTTTAAATTTTCTGCTAAATTTACTATGCCAAT